>QVOA01016982.1:0-46820 GCA_014825685.1 Pseudomyrmex cubaensis | reverse complement strand
GTGAAAGCAAATATTTACGCACCTAGAATGACTAGTCATCACAAAGACCGCTCAAATGCAAGCCGATAATCACGACGAACAAAACGACCGATCACATGGGCATGTCATTATAAGATGTCCATGTATCGAGGTCTACACCAAAAATTCAATTAGTTAAAAAATTTTTTAAAGTAAGAAACGTCCAGAATATATGAAGTTTTATTTCATATCACAAATGAACGTCCGCCTGTAACCTGACAACAGGCTCATTGGTTTTTTCCTTTTATTTATCAGTAGAAAATTTCTATACAAATCAAATAAATATACGGTAGAATGTTTCTTCTTAATTGAGCGTATCTATTAACGCACTAGTGTAATTCCGCTTGTTCGAGACAATTAAGGATTAATTAAGACCAAGCGGATCTTTGAAAAACTGAAATTACCCGGTAGTATAAACCATACCCGCCATGGTATCCCAAGTATTTAATCGCGACGGGGAGAGGTATCGCCGCGCAAATTCGTTTACTTTCTATTACTCTGTTTTTATCCGGGGGGATGAGATCATTATGCGAGCTCCCTTCCCTGTTTTACCACTCCTCGTGACGTCTTGCATCGCCATTTTTTTTTTCGACCAAGCTCCGGCTGGAGAAAAGCTTTCTCGCCTCTTTGCGCGACAGTAATTTTACTTAATTAAATTCCGTTCTTTCCGCCTTTGGTGGCGCGACCCTTCGTCGTTTCACGCCGGCCACCGCCGACTGATCTCGCCCCCGAATGCCACCTTTTCCTAACGCGTATCACCCGCTGTATCACCACTGATTTTTCTCTCCTCTCTCTACCGCGCCCCGTTTTTGCTTCCGTCGTCGTAGCTTCAAACGGTTTTTCTCGGTGGACGATCTCAGCTATCGAGAGCGATGGGGCACCCCTCGTAATATCAGGGGCGGATCTGAAAAATTTTCAAGAGGGACATTGGAAACAGGAATTACACAAATTTATATATTTTCAAAAAAAAAGAAGAGACTATTGTATTCAATTTTACTTATCATAACTTTTCATCTTAATTGTTCTGTTTTTAGCAGTAACTTACAGCAGTAATTTATAAGCCGGAAATAAATGTCATTTAATATTTTTTATCAGTATTTTGAAACATACATTGTGAAAATAAATAATCTTAAAAAATTAAATTGAAGAGAGTGATATATGTGCGCAGCGACTTGTGTATTGTTTAACAGAGAATGAAGAAAAATGTATATATTTCATAAACACAAACCTTAATAAACTATTTCGATGATAAAGGCTCGTTTTCGCGTGAAGGCGAAAACGAGCCCTTGACTTTGTCGCGTCACATGCGTGTCCTCGTTCAAGAAACACAAACGTTCACTGAATAATAACATCGGCAATGATTTACATTTATAACAGCGGAATAAAAGCGCGGGCAAGATGTCAGCGGGGTCGTAACGAGGGAAGAATGTGTCTATCGCGGCTTTCTCAGTCGGGATAACGTTCACGGTTGCTCGTTAAGCATCGTAAGAATTAAGGGCGCGGTGAAGAAGGGCTCGGAGCAAACGGGCAAAGAGGGCAACTTCTTATTGCCACTTCATCTGCAATTAACATTTATGGGCACGGCCGAGTGCCGCTGGAAAAACTAATTAAATATTCTGTGACACGCCGGGGATTCGATACTTGTGTATATATATGTATATATACATAGAGAAAGAGAGAGAGAGAGAACATTATGTCGTTCTCAACCCTTGAACAAAAAGAAAAAGAGAAGTGGAATATAAAGAGATAAGAAGTTGCGCGACCAGAATTGTACTGATCTGATTAGATTTTATCTACACGGCAGGTCAAAAAAATTTATCTAGACTTTTTTTTAGACTATATTACAACTTTTAAAAAGCTTTATTTACTTAATCTGATATTTGACGCTTTCGCGGTGTATTAACATTGGAAGATATTTTTCGGATTTGAACCGTGTTACATTTTTATACCGACGCTTCGTGAACATTTCAGTTCACTTCATCGGGGTCTCAAGAGCAACCTGATACCTTTATTTACTTATTTGAAATTTTTTAACTAAAATTATAAGTAAAAAAACATTTGCAATATAAATAATAATGTAATAAAAAGACAAGACTCTTGAAAGTTAAACTAAGAATCAAATTGGTCGATAAGAGCGGTCGCAGGATGTTTTTGCGGAAAGAATGAATAAATTATAAGAAATAAGTAAATTTGGTCAACCGAGCCGTTTATGCAGGATATTGTGCAGAAATAAGCGTATATATATGAATACATATATGTATACGGGTTCACAAGTAAATTTTTTACAAGTGAGTTTTTGAATTGAGATTTCAATTCTTAAAATTATATAGGACGCTAAATTTGCATCTCTTATATGAATGAATAAATTATATATATATATATTTAAATTTTCAGTGTAAATTATACCACTGAATTTGAATTGAAATTTTCAATTCGTAATTTCCGTTGGCACGGAAAGCCAAAGATACCAGGTTCGACTCTTGACCGAGGTGTTTTTTTTTCGCAATATTAATTTATTAATTTAGATAGGGGGATTTCTCATATACCTACATGATGTAAATCCAGCATCTTATATGAATTACAAATTGAAAATTCAATTCAAATTCAATTCAAATTCAGTGGTATAATTTACACTGAAAATTTAATATATATATATACTTTAATATATATATATACTTATTCATTCTTTCTGCAAAAATATCCTGCGTCGGCTTTTATTGACCAATTTGATTCTTAGTTTAATAATGTAATAATATAAGATCAATTAATAATGTAATAATATAAGAGGAATAATGGTTTCTTAGTGTAATAAATTGTGTTGTAGAATACAAATTAATAATAAACGTTTCGACTCTCTGTGTGTAACATCCTAAAATTGTTGAGTTGAGAGGCGGCTTTACGACAAGATCAGATCGAGCAAAACAAACGTACTTACATTCGGAAAGTCAATAGTCAAACGTGTTGAACAGACGATAAAGGCAACAGTTGAAATTTTTTATATTCTTGTGTACATGTGGGAATGTTTTTAATTGAAACAAAAATTATTGAAAAGTTTTCTCTGTACGAAAGAATCCGGCTCGGCGTTGTCAGCAAACATACATATACGTGCGTCTATATCGACATACACTATATATATATGTACAGCTAAATCGACCGTCATGTCGTTTCAAATGGCTCCGGCGCACGCCCGTTTACGTAAAACGTACGTCATCTTTCGGCGCTGATGAACGTCGGTGTAAACGCGGTATAATCGCGACGTGTTACTACCTATTTGTCGGTCGGCTCGTAACGCGGTCGGCCAACCAACCGTTGGGGACACAGAGCGGTGAGGTCGCGGGGGTGGAAATGTTGAGGGTTAGTTCGCGGCGTGGTCGGGCGAGAGAGAGTATATCTAGCGGATTCGTGTGTGCAAACCACATCGGGTGGTGGTCGGGCGCGCGATCCGCGTGTAAGCCCCTCACACACGATAAGCGCCAGCCGATAACGGAAGAGCATCCCTCCGACGCGCAACCCTCCGCGCGCGCAACAACACGACAACATCCCTCTTTTCGCCTCACACCGGCTTAACCCCCTGGAACGTCGTCCCACAACGGCGCGGACGCTTTAAATTTTCGCCGATTTTCTTTAAAATCGTCGACGAGGGGATGCGAAACGAAATCGGGATGGCGAAGGGATAAAGGCGAAACAGTCCCCGTCCATGCGAACCTTCCCTCCACGCGCAAGGCGGCGAGATAGCGTTGACGGATAGGGCCAGGCGGGTTAGCTAGGGCGATGAGAGTTGTTTTCAGATTTTCGAAGTGATAACGCAGAAACACGACCGCGAGCGCGCGTTTAAATCCGCGCGCGCGCGCGCGCTGCGTATGTGCGCCCGGGATTTCCACTGATTTACTTTCCTGCCGTCATGCTTTTTCGCACCACTCCCGCACGACGAAAAGCGGAAAGATGAAATTTCGATCGATCATTTTGGCTGCGATTTTACTTGAGGTTTTTGCGACATGAGCTAATAATAATCACAATTCTTGAATGTTCTGTGCAATTTTCGCATGTTGTGTTATTTTTATAGTTTCAATTTTTTAACATTATGTTATTATTATGTTAAATATATGCCATGCATTAAAAAAAGATATATATAAAAAAAGTTAATTATCTCTAAATTGTTTTAAATAATGAAATGATCATCATAGGGAATGATTTTGTCCGAATGATATATTTTGTTGCTTGATGTTTTATTTGATTTGGATCAAGATACGCGAAAACAAATTTAGATTGTGATATTCAAATAAGTTGTTTGCTGTTTATCAACCAGAATTTTCGGAATGTAATTATCATCGGGGTGTAATATCTTACCTCAGATTTTCGATAACGCCAGCCATACAAGGACTGTAAACGGGCTCTACGACAAGTCAAGCGGATTTAGTTTCCTGGCTTACACTTTTCGGTTTCGCCACCCCTTTTTGACAATCGGTTTACGGCGACGTTTCTACGACGAGCGGCTCGCATGAACGGATCCGTTTAACGCTATCGTGCCGTCGAACATTTTCACATTGATCCCGACTGCCGCTTCGTTATCGATAATCTCCTGGATGACGAAAAAAATCACACGTCGTTTGTTTCTCCGTATTTACGAGGATCGGCCTTAGCTGACTGCATTTCCTCTTTTTCGTTTCGTGCCGACAATCCGTTTGTTTCTTCATAGTTTGTTATCGCGATTTCAATTATAATGTTATTAGAAAACAAATTACGTAAACCAATTTTATAATAGCTATTATGAGCTTCTGTAATCAGTCAACTTTAAATGAAAAAAAAAAAATGTATAAAAAGAAAAACGAAAAATCTAGATTAATAAGACGTTATATACAATTTTTCACTAGTTATAATATTATTGTATTTATTAATTTTCTTATAGCGTTTTTTCTCATTTGTCATGAACGCAATCATCTACGCGACGAGGTCACGTGCGCCTCCTCTTTCCATCCGAAAAAGGTTAAACACATATCCGTTGATGTAACCCAGAAGTAAAACTCTCCGAGATTTATCCGCGCCCCGACAGAACGCGACGCATATCCCATGTCACCGTTTTTTCTACCGCTTCATAACTTCTCTCCGCCACCCTCTGTCCCCTTCTCATTCTTTTTTTTTATTTTTTATTTTTTTTTATTAAACCACCGCGCGCTATTTGTAGTCGAGTACGACGACACGAGGAGCAACAACCCTGAGATATTATGTAGCCGTGCAAACCGCGCGGTGACAAACGTTCGCCCTCATCCTCCGTTCGCGAGCACCCTCGCGCCGCGCGTTACCTGCCGCGCGAACCCGAAGGGGTGAGCGGATGCGTTTTTGCGCTCTCGCACACAAACGAGCGCGATTTGCTCGTACGCGCGTCGCCTGTGTGTACCACGGCAATATGGAAGATCATATGTCATGCCGAGGGTGGCGGGGGCGAGTCGGGACGTGGACTCCACCGAGGGGGTGGCACGCACACCCCTCCTGAGAGAGAGAGAGAGAGAACCGGACGCTCGTTCATCCGTTTGCGCACGCCGTCCGTTTTCAGCTCGTGCGTACACATTACGCTCGTTCGGGGGGTGGATTCTGTTTAAGGGAGAGCAGCGTCTGCGAGTGAATGAGATCATTTTGCTCTCGATTTATCTGAAAATTCTTAAAGAATATATGTGTGTCTGTAATATTAAAAGCTAGTTTTCTAAGTAGAATAATTAATTTTTTATATTTTACACAAAGAACTAATGATTTTTTCTTTATATAAGTTCTAAATAATTGTTTTCCAAGGTTTATTAATATTCTGAATTGAAATTAATTAAAATGATAACAATAATTAAATTTAAAGAAAACCCGTGAGTTTTCTGACAAAAAATAATAAGATCGTTTGTTTTTTCAACAAATTAATATTAGCAGTTAATTAAATTAACAACCAGTTATTTATGTTACAATAAGATTGTGATCAAGAGTTGTGCGTTATTTGTTGAGTTGAACGCGGCAGTTAAGGGTGTGATATACCGATAAAACGTCAACATACAACTTGTGGAGCAATATCGGGCCGCCGAGCGTGCGCTCCCACGCACGCAGATTGAATTCCCGCGAACGGCGGTGTAATGCCGCCGCTGGCGGAAACGAATAAGCCAAATAAAATAAATAGTAAGGGCTTTTTTCTGCCGCGCCGTTCTCTCCGAGGTGTGTGCGTACGTGTGCGCGCGAAACCGCGTGATGTACGCGCCGTTCGTGCGTATACCTACCTACGTCGCCGTTCGTATATACGGCTGTGCGTGCGGCTTATTAATCTGTCGCTAAAGCGATATAAAACGCAGCCGCCCACGCAACAGTTACGACGGTACTTCGCCGCGACCCTCGTGCGAGCGATCTTCCGTCAAGGATTAACTCGTTTGGGAAATCTGAAGAATGGGGTGAAAAATAATAGTCTTTAGCGCAAATCATGTTTGTGCGCGCGCGCTTGTTTTGATTTTGGATTTTGACATAAAAACATTCTTGATTTAAACAATTAATAACTTTTAAGGCTCGTTGAAATTAAACTAAGAAATATATAAGGCCTTACGAGTTGTTTCCAGGATGTTGAGCGGAAACTGTACGTGTATCTATATACATATATATATGTATATATATATATTTATTTATTTATTTCTCACATATTCGTTAAGTCTTTGATTAATCCTTTTGACTCTTATTAATCTCACTTTAATTAATTGGTAATTACTAGTTCGTATTTTTCCCCCATACTCAGCTAACCACTGGAAAAGATCCCAACAACGGATCAAAACGTTTGGTCAAATAAAAAAAATTAAAAAAAAAAAAAAAACTGATATACCAAGATCTTGCATATAGGCTCTTATTCGCCTTTAATTCGAATTCTAATGTCTCTTTTATTCATTAATATACATATAATAAAAGATTAGTTTGAGATTTTATAATAAAATTAAGAGAGAGAAAGAGAGATTGCTGCATTATTATTATCATTCATATTAAATTATTGAAGATATATATACATACACACTTTTTAAAAAATACTCAATATTATTTTTAACTGTATGGCCAGGGCAAAAGCATAAAGTTTTTGTAAAACCATGCTGGAAATCCCTTTCTGAGATCATATGTATACACGATGAATCCGGGGTGCGTATAGTCGGCGCGAGGGGGTGGCGTCGGGGTTGGCTGGTTGATATAAAGCGCATAGCGCAAGTCGGCCGTGGCGAGACTCTTTGTTCGGGCAACAATATAAGGGTGAATCGCGGTCGAGGATTGTTTGCGCCATATTGTTAGAGTGGGAGGATGATTCGACCATTTATTACGCCGGCATTCCGGCTGATAATACTAGTAACATGACTGCTACCCGGAATGCCGGGTTTATTCCTTACTGTTGTTACCAGAAAGATGCTCTCAAATTGGATCTCGCACGATTGCTATATTTGTCGTAGCTTAAATATCATTTGTATTTATCATTTTATATTTATGTGTATTTACTCAGCAAAGTTCGGGACGTAAAACTGTGTAACACGCACGTTACTTTTTTAAATTAAAACTATTTTATCAAGTAGCTTCAAATTGAATTTATTATTTTGTATTATAGTTTTTCAAATTTTTGAAACATAGTTCATATAAATTAAATATATATTAGATTGCATCTTTAATGTATATCAATGTCTAAGAATGTCGAATATTTATACCATAACTACCTCTCACTTTTTGAAGATTGAAATCCATGATAACGCTGCTATAAATTCTGACAATATTCCCGGTGCAATCGGAGAGAGGACACTTACAACCTTCTTTCCAATTAACATCGCGGAGATGTCAAAAAACGTTCGCGACATCCTTCTCGTAAGAGTTAATCGATGCGTATTTTACCAGTGCGATTTTCGCAATTGTGACGGCGCATTAAATGTCGTGCATGTGCATCGCCGGCGTATGCTCGCTCGTCAGGAATAGGTACTCACGAATTAGAAGAATTCCACCATAAAAACCAATCTCGGGGTAGGGAAGGGCAGACGCGAGGGTCGCTGGTCGAACTCTCGACAGAGCCTCGCGGAATACCGTGGCGGGTGGCGGTATTGTGCGCCACCCGATATTAAAATACCGGTGATTGATGTGTGTACCGTGCCGGTGGAAAGAGCGAGAAAGAGAGACAAAGAGAGAGAGAGAGAGAAAGAGAGAGAGAGAGAGGAGTGGGAGGGCAAAGAGAGAGAAAGGCCGCGTTACGCGATATGCCGGGGTGGCCAATGGGACGTGCGCCACCCTTCAACCCCTGAAGCGGCACCTTACTAAAATACGAGGCTGTCATAACGGGGTGATATTGCGTCTTCCCGCGGGGGCACCCTGTTTCTTTGTGGCCGTCCGTGCGGAGTATCCGCGGCTCGGTCGGCTCGGAGAAGAAAAAAGGAAATAGAAAGGCATCGCCGCGGCAATCGGTGTATTTATATCCACGTAAATCATTCGGCTATTGTGTCCCGTCTGCTTTCGAAGGAACGCAACCCGCGTAAATCTCGTGATACTCGTGATCTTGCGCGACAGAAGAAGACAGGAGATTTGCTATGTGAGAATTGCGTTAGAAATGTGTGTTCTTTCCGCGAAAGTTCTTTCCGTTCTTATTCTGATTGATACGAATTTCAATTCTTGCAGCAAAAGAGAGTTTTTTGTATTTCATTATTTCGATTATTAAAAAATTGTGTATTTATTTGCTTAAATCTTTCTGAGCTTTGCTAAACTTATTGCTGGGATTCTTCTGCCTTGTCTCTCTTTCGCACGCGACTGTGTGGTCGCATTTCGATGATTTTCAATCGCAAAACTTCTCTTCAACTCCCGTCGGCATTTACATCGATTTATTACGTCGTGGCTCTCCCCGAGAGCTCGCGGAAATCGAACGAACGGTTAAGTGTGAGTGGCGAGACACCGCGGAAACCGAGTTTTGCGGTGCTAAAATCAATTCCGTGTTTGCCTGTCAATTTGTTGCTAATGGCCGGTCAGGTAACACCTGATGATAACGCGCCGCTCCCTGGCAGTTTACCTCGAATGTCGATTTCACTATTGAAGCATTCAGGCACGACGCGCCTCATCTTCTTGATCAACGTTTTAAACTCAACCGCAGAATCCAAAGCTATTGAATGATGTATTTTTATCCTTCAAAAATCATATGGGATAAAATCGATCCCACGACTTTCACATTTCCTGACTTCCAGTCTTGAATACTGATGATTCTTTTTTTTTTTTCGGAACGATGCAGAGTTTGGGCAAATAAAAACTGCTAAGAATACTTTCCAGAAGAATGAAACTATAGGCAACAATTGATTAATTAAAATTTTACACGCACTTATGTATTTTAATACGTAGTAAAAGATGATAGGGTATTCAAATACACAGTGCAGTTAATGTTCGGCATCTGTGTGTGTAGAGTTAAGGAGACAGTCTTACATATACGTGCATAGATAATTTTTATTGAGATAAAATTTGTAAGTTACTGTCAGAATTTGTAGCTTGAAGATTATAGAAGATATATTGAAAATATTTTAAGATATATATTACTGCATAGTTTATAATTTAGCAAGATGCTAATAACTTTAAAACTATAATTTATTATATATTATAAGAAATTTTATTTAAATACAACTAAAACTGTTGCGTGCGTGAGTGCGTGCGTGTGTGTGTGAGAGAACATAGAATAATTTATAGTTAAATGAGATTATTTCCGCCCAGGAAGTTTCTTTTGCGTTTTTGAATTTATTGGTAAACAATTGAGGTAGCGAGAAGCAAAAACAATAACGATTGTGTGCGGGCGGCGCATTTAACGTGATAATTAACAGTATAATGTCGTAATTACGTTCGATGTAATAACTAATAGTGATGATAAATATCATATGAGTTTAATGTTTGAGCCATCCATTTTTCCATTCCGCGCCTATTAAAATAAAATATTAACAGCGGTAACGTAACAGTGGGAATCATTAGCGAGATTTCTCTTATAGTAATGATGAAAATAAATACGTTGCATAATGAACGTTTGTTGGACGCGAAAATTTTTACGTGTGAATAATCGATTAAGTTTTTCGATTATATTTGGCGGTGATTATATTTTTGTATAAATTATTAGATAACATTTATAATATATGAGATGTGTGTGCAAAATATTTTACGATGTTTTAAAAGTGGAAACGTCGCTCAAAATTTCACGTAACAGTATATATATGTCGATAATAACAGTGAATTTTTAAAATAACAACGAATAAAGAGTGTCTGATGCGTCGATGGGCTTTCATAGATTTCATAAAAAGAGTTGAAATGTATTATTTACTACTATGGATAAAATGCTGTATTTTTTATCATGAAAAAATTATGTATCAACAACATTCGTGAAATGAAAAGCTCTTGCTGACGCGTGCTGTTCACGTCAAATCACTACGAAACATTATTATAGCGTTATAAAAAGTAAACACACATTAGCATTTTTAAGTCATGATCCATTTGTATTATCTACATTCTTTTATACAAATTATTTATTTGGTTTGCTTTCGTATAAAAAAAGGAGTGTATGTGTGTGTATATATAGGTATGTAAATATTTTTGTACGAGACATAGTATAGTAAAATCAATGATTTTAATGCCGAGATGTGTGACATTCTTCTAAATTTAAGCGTGTCACAATACGTATGCGCTGGAATGAAATTTAGCTTCCGCAACGGATGCAATTTTAATCTGATTTGATGCGTTTTTCCGTGTCACTTGATTCTTCGCCGACCGTTGTTTTAATGAAAACCCTAAAAACGCATTGTATTTTTTACCAACACGATCGATATTAACGCGCGCTGATAATCTTCGTAACTTTCGTCAGTGTGTGTGTGTGTGCGCGAAGTGTGCGCTTCGCGTATCTTTTATGTAGTGCTTGGCGAAATGTTACGTAATGGCCACGTGTATGCGCGTACGATTAATGCGGCTCCTATCAGATTTTTATGGAGAAATAATCCTCTCAGTGAAGCTACGTTATATCGCGCGCGTCACGAGGCGGAAAAAGGTAACACGTGTTCTGCGACCGAATTTTACATTTCGCCTAGCAAGCGAGAGTTTCCGCGCGCGATGCGAAAGAGAATATATATATATATATATGTATATATATATATGTATATATATATATATATGCGCGGGAGCTTCTCACTCCCATGGTCGAATAAAAATGAAAATATGACGCGTATGTAATATCTGGATTACAATGCGATCAGTGTTATTTTGGTGAAAATATTCCCGTTGCTTTTCATCGAGTAAAGCGCCGTCAAATTTCAATAGTTTATACGTACGAACATCCCGCGCGCACTTTTGTGTTTTCATATTTGTTCCATATTTATTATGTACTTGAAAGACGTAGTATTAGAGAAGAAACGATATTATTGTTCTTGTAAAAAACAAAAAAAATTAAACGTATTAAGAATTTGAAGGCTTGTGCAGTTTAAAACTAGTAATGAAATTACAACGGTGATACGAGCCGATTGTTTGGACGTTTTGCGAATAAATATATTTTAAATATACTTATATTTTAAGAGTGTAAATTCTAGAACACATTATTTTTCCAATTGAAATTTTCAATTCTTTAAATCCATATAGGATGCCAGATTTGCATCACGTATATGAGAATACCCATTTTTCCTTCCCAATTAATTTTGAAATTATATTGCGAAAAAAACACCTCGGTTAGGAGTCGAACCTGGAATCTTCGGCTTTCCGTGCCCAACACCTTCCCTATTCAGCCTTTCCTATTAAAAAAAAATTAAGTAGTGACAATTTTCTCTTATCTAACAAAATGTGTACACACCCGAGGCGAAATTTAAACTCTACTTTAAAACTTTAGCAGGAAAAACGGAAATTTCGGACGTATTGTAGCGTCAAAGTAGCATCTACTTTTTCTCTTGCTATATAAAAAAGAGGGATTCAGGTTCAATGTAGACGCTAAATTTCGACTCGGGCATATATATACCCTCTATAAATTTGGAAACACCTTACATGTTACAGGCAAACAATCACACGACAACTGTGCGTGTTTTTGGTTTGAATACATTGTAAAACGTCTAAATAATAATAAACATTTTTATCTATAACACTTAGAAGCTTATACATACCGAAAATTTGTCGGATAATCGTTTCGTGGCATCGTGCTTGCGTGCGTTGCAAATACACGTTAGAGAAACATTATAGGTTGTTTGAGTGTAGTTGATTACTATTTCTGTAAAAGTGGCAAACTACTTGAGTCGCAAGTTGATTTCAAACTCCGTAAAAATGGTAAAAGTTACAACAATTATCGAAAATGACAAACACGGCATAACAAAATAAATAACAATAGACAAACAATAAACCAGCGCGCGAAATTCAACTCTGAGCGCTTCAATGCGAAATGATTGTCCGATACATATTTTCGGCATATACAAGCTTATAAGTATTCTAGATAAAAATGTTTTTATCATTATTTAAGACGTTTTAACATACACAATGTATTCAAACCAAAAATATGCATAAATTGCTGTCATGTGATTGTTTGCCTGCAAAACGTAGAGTGTTTCCAAACTTGTGGATGGTACTGTATGTACACATTTTGTTAGATAAAAGAAAATCATATATATGTGTATAAATCTTTGGACAGAGAGTAGACTTAAAGTCTCAGGTTTCTATTAAATATTTGATCGACATAAATTGTCATGTAAGAAAAGAATTTTACGTTCATTCTGGTTATAGTGCACTTTTATGCAACGATTAAAGATACAAAATTCTAAAAAGTCTCGGTTTTTTCCGGGGATATCTTCGCTAAAGCAATCAGGCAAATCCCCCTCTCTCTTTCTCTCTTTTTCTTTTTTTCTTCTCTCTTCTCTTTCCTTTTTTCATACTTCTCTCTTCTCTTTTCTTTTCTCTCTCTCTTTCTCTGCGTAGATATGCAAAGAGGTTTACAATGCGCCGTGTAAAGGCGGCTTAACACCCTTTCCGTAACTTGATCGTCAGAAAAGGACGAGAAATTTGTATTTGTCGGCTCGTTTCTCGCTTTTACGAGGAGCATCTATTCGCCGAGCGCAACCTCTGTCCGCCCCTTTCTTCCGCTTTTTCTACTTTCTCATCGCTATGTTGTGCGTCGCTATGCAAACTCCTCCGCGATCTCATCCTCGATAGGGATGCAACCAACCCTCGCGACGCCCTCGCGGCACTCGTTTTACTCCACAAGGGCTCTCGATGCCTCTTTCCATTTTTTTTCTCCGCGTGGTTTTACGAGATACGCTCGTAACATCGCAAAAACGAAAGAAATGTGAAGCCGTCGACGACGCGAATAATAACAATCGAACGCGAAGAGTTAGGACTTGCTCATTTCAGATTTTATGTCGCAGAAATAGTTTTTTTTTGTTCGATTTTAAGACGGGAGCTTTATCGGACCAAAAAATTGTTTTTTAAGAACGTGTTTTGGAATAAATATTGAGATAAATTTTTTTGGAAATATTTATTAACTATTATACTTTTAAATGTAATTTATTATTTCATCTTGGTCACTGAATTCATTATAGAAAGTGATATACTAAGAGCTGCAAATATCTCCACGTAAAAAATCTTTACGGAAGTGACTGAGCCACTGACAATGAGTGATCTAAAACAAAAAATTTAAACAATTTTCTCAATTTATATAAATATACGCATGACACAAACTAAAACAAATGTTATGAGCCAAAAAGTGGCAAAATCACGGTCTTTCGAGCACAAAATTTCAATTTTTGAAAAATTCTGATTGTTTGATTTTGCAATAACAAAAACCTATTGTAAATATCGCATTTATAGCATTTATTTATTGTTTTAGTTAAAAAAACGTCTTTTATAAGCATGTCAATTTTGAAAAAAATATCTGTAACAGTTTTTTCGTAATCATTTCCAGCAATTTAAAAAATATATGGTTTTAAAAATGCATTTGAAGTTTTTTAAATTGTGTTTTCTTATGTTTAACTAAATTTAGAATTTAACTACTTACACTTAATCAACTATTCCGGAGCCATAAACTATATTTCCTAGTTTTTTTGAACAAGTCTTTTTCAGCAAGTTTTTTTATTTCTACGAGTTAATTTTTATCTTCCGTGAAAGCATCGACGCAAGATTTAGCACTTTGCTGGATCAATCAGTATTCTTTCCTCGCTCACTGTCCGAATCAAATAAAAATTATTTTGTATTATTATCATAGCGCTAATCAGCGTGGCGCTGATTATGAGTTGCAAAAATGTAGTCTGAAGATTAATTATTATTCGGTACTTTTAGTATTTTTGCAACTTTCAATAACAGATTTGTATTTCTATTTCTTGATTCGACAAGATAGACTTCTTTTTCAAATATTTAGAATAAAAGCATTTTCTTCATTATTTTGTGTTTTTTCATCTAACCTGTTTTTACGACACATAATAGAAAAAGTCAGTTTTCCTATTATTCCATCTTGTTTATTTTTTCCGAACATCTTCTCACGTTACTTTCGTCAACTTTACCCTAAATTGCCGAAACTTTAAGCCTCGGTTTCCGAATGAGATACGGATCACCAGTGTTCTATTTTCAGAAAATATATAAATAGAAATGACATTTATATGCTCAAGGAAACAAACGAGAAAATCTAACAAATCAGAAGATCGGAATATATTTTTAATAGGATAGTCTATATCATAGCGGTAATCGCTTTCATATTCGAATCTTCCATAATAAGGTGTTTAATTATTCGCGCCCGTAATCCGAGTTCTCCCCTTTGAAGTGCTCCACGTGCGCACCTCTCTTTTCTCCCCCTTCTCCCGTTGTTTTGACTTGCTTTTTCACGCTGTCTACGTACGTATCCGCTCATCATTATCCAAATTTTTGCGTGCAGTAAATATTGACGATCGCTTTCGCGCGCGAGTGTCACTCGCGTCGTTTCCGGGAAGCAGCTCGAATTTTCCGCTTTGATGGCGCGCTTGGCGGCGCGCGGGAAATTACGACTCTTCTCCCGACAGTCACCGTCGCCGCCGTCAATGGTCTCAATATTCTCCATGATAACGCACCGCGTGTCCTGTATCAGATTTTCGACATTCGAAATTCGCACCTAGCCGGAGGGCAGGTGTGACGGGCCCGCGCGCTCACGCTGATGCTCGCGCGCTCGATACTTTCGGCCGGAGAGTTTCCGCCGAAATATAATCCAGCGTAGGGTTAAATTACAGCCGCGGCAGCCGGTCAGCTGCGCCGGCCGGATATTTCAATTGACAACGTTATTCCGAAACGGCTATGGACCAATGCGAGTTGCGTGCGCGGGATACGCTTGTACGTGTCCGCTTTTCGTCGTCCCTTTCGGATTCTACGAACGTGCCCCGTGTCGACGAAGCGACCTCTCCCCGCTCTCTCTCTCTCTCTCTCTTCCTATCTCTCTCCATCTTTCTCGTTCACTCCGCGTGTTGCGTGACTTTTTTTTACTTTGCTCGCCGCGCGCGTATCAATCGCCAGTCGCAACGCGCCGAAACGCGATTTCGATATTCCGCTACCGTATGGAAAACCTTGTAACAACGTTACGTCGTTCGCCATTTAACGGTGGGATTTTCAATGCGATTGTGGGCGAAAACGCGTCGACTGTGCGATCTGCAATCGCGCGCGAGTTCACGGAAACGGGATTTGTTTGAGATGGATCGTAAGATTGATTTTGGTTGTTACCTGTAACCGAGCTTCGTTCATCAATTTGTTTGCGAATTTGTTTATCCTCGTGTCTTTCACTTTTTGTTCGAGGGCGAAATCTTTCGGAAGAAATCTCTCGATCTATCTCTCTTTGTTTCAATTCTCTCGATATCAAACCATTTCACAACCATCAAGATCGCTGCATTCCATATTTTAATAAAAAGAACATTTAATTTCTCTGTAAAATCGTTCAATACTTATTATACACGTCAATAAAAGTTATAAAATACGTAAAAAAAGTAAAGTTATTTCTTATATAAATTTCTGGTAAATAGTTTTAATCTTTTTTTTTTCTATTAGTTGTTGATTATAATAAATGCTTCCAGAAATACTTGCATAATTTATCGCTACTTTACACGTCTGTATGGTAAAATTTTCTTTTGTTACTCTGTTTTGATTATTACTTCAATGTAAAATTAACATACACTCGATGTTATTATTTTCGTAACGTTTTCATGTATTACATTTATGTCAACTTAATTTTGTGTATGTTATTTAAAAATAGAACATTATTTTGTGAGTGCACAATTATTTCAATTAATCTACAGAGACATCTCAAAGTTATTTCAACATTCTTCGAAAAATTAAAAAGTAATTCTAAAAATAATCATGAACTCTGACACAAATAATCAAATTTATTAAAGTTAAAATAATTATTATCATGTGTTAATGTAACACGAAAAGCAAATGTTCTTTTGAAGTACATTTCTTACGAGTTATTATAACTACTTTTTCATGTAATTTTTAATTATTTGTTATTTTTACATCACACTTAAAGTAAAAAAAAAATGTAAAGTATTGTCAATTACTTAACATTAGTAGTTTGTCAATGAGTAGTACGACAAAGTAATTTGTCATACTACTAGTAATAGTATGACAAACGAGTTAATTTAACTTTAAATTTAGAGTGGACCTCCAAGTAAAAATGTCTCAGGAGATTCACCAAAACTAAAATTAACATTGTCTTTTAACTGTGTAAAATTAAAGAAAAAATTAAAGGAAATATTAAGTTTCAAAAACAGTTGCTAATTCTAGACTTTTCGCGCAGTCTAAATGCTTCTTTCAATCATGAAACGCAATATACACACACACACACACACATAAGTTATCATATCACGTACATAAGTTATCATATCTCCATTAGATCTGCTCGTGTTACTGTAGTTATTACAAACTATGAACTGTATATATATAACTGTATATAATAGCGAAGCATTTATTGAGAATATTGAGGATATTTACGTACATATGTCCGATGTTCCGCAAAATACGCAAAATAATAATCGGCGATATTGGCATAAAGGATGTTTAAACGTCGCTGTTGAAAAGTGTGCGATATGTTAAATCGTCTGCTAAAAAAAAAATAAAAAAATAAAAAAAAATAAATTCGAAGCCGGAACGAGAAAAAACCATATCGCTGTCATAGTGCTAAATTGTCATGATATTTTTTTCCGATATGTAACAAATATCTCTCGCGCTTGGCGGTGTGTGTCTGCTGCCGAAAAAGTCGCACGCATTATTGTATCTCTTTACGCACATAAAATACAAATGCAGTTAATCTTCGTGAAAACGGCTGCTATACGAATAAACATGAAATATTAACGAATTTTCTTCTTCTGTTTTCATACAAACCACATGTCCTTTTTTATCTGTCAATCATAACGGCCGCGCATCTCTTTTGTTTCAAGAGTTTATCTGTTTCTGTAGATATTGTACGCTACTTGTGCACATTATGAAAACAAAACATGATTTTTACTTGAATGTCGATCGTCATTACTTAGCAAACTTTGAATCATGTGTGTATCGTTTTATAGAGAATTTTTTTAACATATTTGGACGATGTATATATGTTTGTTGAATTTTCATGAAAGTAAAACGTAACTTTTTTTTCGCGACAGACAAGTGTCAAGCAATCTTCAATCACAGATAAAAGTTTTGACCTTTCGTAATATTCGATATTAATTAGATATCGCGAAATAATGACTAGAAAATTCTCCTCGCAATTAATTAATGATGTTCCGGATCAAAATTCATCAAGACATAGTGTTTTGTTAGAGTTCGCGAAAATGTTAATATTCCGCTATCGATACATAATATTATTTTTGATATAATTATCGGTTGTGCCTGGAACACACGGAAAGAAATGGCAGGTCCAAAATTAATGCGGATCGCGAAAATACGACAACGTACGGGAAAGCACAAGATCGGAAATTAACGCTACTCGGCAAAATTCGCATTTTCCATTGCGAGAAAATGAGCAGTCGTTTGCGTTTACGGCCGGGGGTCAATCAACATTGCACTCGCACTTGCACGCGCTTGCAGGAGCAGAATTCGGTTACCGAGACAGAGACAGAAGGGAATAGAGAGAGGGAAGAGAGAGAGAGAGAGAGAGAGAGAGAGGAGAGAGAAAAGAGAGGGTGAGGGAGGAAGGGAGTGTCGAGAGCTTGCTTTAAATCCGATAGCTCTGTGCGGGACAACCACTGGCTTTTATTAATTAATAACAAATGTATCGCGGAATGAGAGTTGAACATCAAATAAAATCATATTCCTGTCGGGTAATCCGACCGCTCTCTCCCATCGACGAGGACCTATTCATATCGCAAATTTCCAGCTATGAATGTCGACGTCGAACTGCGGACTATCCCCAACCCGAAAAATAGATAACCCGCGTGCAAACTCATGGCCAAACTGATACAAATAGCCTCTGATCACGCGTGATAATATAAAAAATATAAAAATATTAGTGTTAGAAAAAGAGACACATGTACGCGATTGCACTTAAATTCTTGTTCTATAGTCAGCACAGTTTTCACACAGTTTATATTCTAAGATCAACAACAGAGATTATTATATTATTATTACCCTTATTATCGTTTCAGATTTTAGTTGCACTTTTCGTGTTTTCTCATTTCTTTATTTTCTCCCGGAATGTCATTTTGCGGAGATTGCACGAATTACTGCGAATATGATGCGGAAAATAAATAACGCGAACTAGCGTGTAAAATCACATTGGCCGGTAGAAATAAACGTATGAACTCGCGCGTAATTGCACGATTAAAATTTGACCGCGTTCTCATTATCGTTATCGCGTTACCGCGATGGAAAATAGCGGCCTCCGCGTAAGTTATTTATGTCGTCTACAATTATTTGCGTAATAACCGACGTTATAAATCTGCGCGTTTAATGTACCGAAATATTGTACATATTATTGTTTGTCGAGTTTTTGATACGCGTCGGATACGTTTTGCGCATATCAAAACTCACCCCCTAGAGAAAAGTCAAAATCTGGCGCGATCCGCGGTTTAAAGAACGCGATCAAAACTCCGCGTTGATCCGTACTTGTTTCGTCCATTAATTACGGATAATATTCGGCCGGCTTATCCCCGAGGGGGAGATTGCGTGAAATATATACGGGATAAAATGATGCCGATTTTGCAAGCGCGAAATTGCTGCGCGCAATGTAAAAACAACGGAAAAATTATTCATGTCGTTTTTATACGGCGCCTTGCTCGAAGCTCAGCTAATTTCGTAGACGCGCCCTCTGCGTTGCAAAACCGATAACTCGAATTTTGTAATGGATCTCTGAAACGAGACGAGATATCATTAGTATGATAAATTTCGCAAGGTATTATTTTGGGTAAAAACAAAAATGCGATTATGCGCAAAACTTTCCTGCACAATATGCGTGCAATTACTTGAAAGAGGGTTTGTAAAATACTTCGAAAAAATCTTACTAATGTGTCAAAGAACACTAATATTTGCAACGTGTTTATGTTAGCAAAAATTTCGACTTGAATGAGCAAGTTTTTAACTCGAGTGTAAAAAAACTCAACTTCAACATCACGAAGATGTGACACGTCTTCGTTTCTCTCGTAACAATCGACGAGGATTCTATCGAGATTTTCAATTTGATCTAAGGAGATCGACGTGTTTTCCAAGGGGATCAAGACGCACGCGCGATCTGTCGAGGAGGGTTAAAGAGGCGGATATCAAACCCGGTATAATAGCGAGAATGTCAAGGGCGAGAGGTAAAGTGGCGAAGGGCAAAGAGGAGGAAGAGGAGGAGGAGGAGGAGGAGGAAGAGGAAGGGTGCTCGACGACGGGGTGAACGATGTCTGGTATAAGTCAGAATGCGGACAAGCGTGTGGTTTCGGGGGTGAGAAGTTTAAATGGCTCGTCCGTATGGTGCTTCTCCACGCCTTTATCCCTTGTCCTATCTCTCTCTATTTCTATCTCTATCTCGCTCGCTCTTCATCTCTTCCAAACCCTCGATCCGTAAAGCCCGTTCAACAATCCGGCTACCTTTGCCACGCAAATTCGACTGCAACAAGATATCAAATCGGCGTTATTGGGTTTTTTTCCGTTTGAGGTTTTAGAAATATTAAAGCCCGCGCTCTCGGACAACAATGTTGCAGGTCACGGGACGGGCATTTATTGCACGACCGCGGTTGAAGTCTCGCGGTCGATCGGCCACGCGAACAAAAGCGCCTAGGAGCGTACGTAGAATTAATCGGAAATCCAATAACTCGTGTCTCTCGTCATCGATTCACTCATATTTGTCCGCGCCGCGCGTTCTGACTATTTACATAGATTTACATGAGCTTAAGGCTCTTGTTTAACTTAGTCATGTTAAAATTGATAAAATGCGTTCGAGGACTCTCTCTTTTCAGTTGGTAGATTAGTAAATATTTGTATATCAATTGTCGATAAAACTTGTTTTTGTTGGAAATAAAAACAAAGCTAGTTTTCTTTTTCGTTACATCTATTTTGCTAATATCTATGCTATCGAATACCAATGGTAACGTGTGTGTGGGTGTTAAAAACTAATGCATTTTGTGCACCACGCACACACACAGAAAAACGCATACAAGTAAATGTTATTTATTACGAATATAATAATAAGTTTTTGTATCCGCAAATCTATATCGTAAGTTTATCGTAAATATATAATTTATTTAAAATACACATTCTGAATCCTCTCTAGCAAGTTAAGTACTTGCTTCAATCGATATGAGATTAAAACAATATGAAATTAAAACAAAAATCCGATTTATTCACTATGTAGAGTCAACAAAAGAGAATTATGTATTTTAGTCATAAAATCTTTTTTCTTGAAAAAAGCTCTTTCTTTGTTTCTGAGTAAAATATTACTATTTTATTCATCTATAATACTGCCTTCCTTAGCTAAAATATCCTAAAATATCTAGCATATCGGAAGAATCGAAAAAAAACTGAAGTTTTATTCTTTTGTACCATCAGTAGTTAAGACAAATAAATTAAACACTTTTTAGACGTCTATAAAGCCTTTAGGACTTTCTAGCTTCATTTAGAAGATAAAACACATGTGTGGAACTTCCAATATTTCAATTTTATCGTGAAAAATGCAAAATTGCGAGATAGGACATTTTAATTAAGAACAGCGGAATAATAGTTTGCTTAAATATTAACGTTGAAATATATATTTTTTTTTTCTTATACTAAGATTTCAATTAAAACAATTTGCTAAATAAACATATAAATTTACGATATTGGATTAATGCTGAGACGTGTCGACATCTCTTTTAACAGAACACAATTTCGTTTTATCGCTACAGTTCTCGCGCGCGAGCGCGAACTCTCTTTCTAGGCGAAAACGATTCGAAGCCGCGCGATCGGGATCATCGCGTCGTAGTCGGGGAAAAAGAAGTCGCGGAATTTTCTCGCCGACGATTTGCACCCTTCGCGCGAAAATCGCACAGCAAAGCCCCTCGTGTGCTCGTTCTTCCGCCACGTTTCCTCCCCCTGGCTGTCAGACGGCTGACAGTGCGGCCTCCCCCCCGTCTTCCCCTCTCTCATCCCCGCTTCTCCGTTGCTCTCCTGCATCTCTTTACTCGAAAATTTTCCCTTCTTTTTCATAATTTTATTCATTTTTCTTGCCAACCATAGCGATCTCGCGGCCGTCTGTTTGCCTATGCAAATGCGCTGGAGCGGGCTGGCTCTCTCCGTTTCTTCCGTCTCGGTTTCGCCGACCCTCGCTTCGTTTTACAATACCGACCGCTTCAATCCCTCCCCCCCCCCCGACCTTCCCGCTCGTCTCTCTTCTCCTTTTCTGGTGTCTGAATATTATTAGTAATTAACGGAAACTCCCGAACATCATTTTGCGCGGGACCGCCGAATGTTCGCTCCGGCGAATTACATCCCTCGCGGCATATGATTCGATGAATAAATCGTATTCCCCGCGGATTAAAACTTTGACGTTGTTCGCGAATAAAGAAAAGTAGTGTGTGGGCGCGCGCTTAGCTGCATTCTGTAAATTTGCTGCTGAGAAAATTCCACTTATCGCGTTTCGCTACCGATATTGTTACTAGTGTCAATTGTTGTGCATTTCGCGTAAAAAGGAATGTATATTGTGAGTTACAAAAATATCAACATTCGTGTACAAACAATATTTAAATACGAATTAATGAAGAATTTGAAGGCTCATATATAGTTTAAAACTAGCAACAAAATTTCACAGGTAATAAGAGCCAATATGCTGGATGTTTGCGGAATAAATAAATAAATAAATATATATATGTATATAAATATATATATATATATATATTTATTTATTTATATTTAAGGATTGTAAATTCTTACACATTATTTTTCGAATTGAAATTTTCAATTCATAAATCCGATATATTTATTTCGCAAAACATCCAGCGTATCGGCTCTTATTACTTGTGAAATTTTGTTGCTAATATTTAAGTAATCTAACATGTAAAAAAAATGGTTTACATCAGAGATATAAACCATCAAAAATACAAAATATACAAATAAATACAAAAAGAAGTAAAAGGCGCAATTAA
This sequence comes from Pseudomyrmex cubaensis, assembly GCA_014825685.1. Lineage (NCBI taxonomy): Eukaryota > Metazoa > Arthropoda > Insecta > Hymenoptera > Formicidae > Pseudomyrmex > Pseudomyrmex cubaensis. Next base: position 24,270 of record QVOA01016982.1, on the reverse strand, counting down.
ATGCGCGAAATTTTCACTTATTCAACTTTGACAACAATGATGTTTGAAAAACATTGAAGAATTATATTTTGATCGATACATAGCTACGGAAGGGGGACTGTCTTCAAGTTCACAGATTCGTGCTGTAATCGACGAGCAAGAAGACGCAAGAGCGCTCTTACGATATCCGCGCCCGCACAAGTTCCGTCGATTTGTCGCATCTGTGCACGTTTAGGAAGTTACTACGTTAGCGTGCCGCTTAAATCACTCCCTCACTCGGGAGCTCCTCGTGTAGGCATCGCTGCGATGATGCTGCTCCGAGCATCTCTCCCGAGCTTCTGCGGAAACAACCTCGTCATCGAAAGTTCATCCCCTGCCAGAACGTGCGAGTCTTTATTGCGTTACGAAGTTTCACCTCGAGGACACGTGTTCCTGGCGACGCATCACGAGAGTGCGCGGATTACTCTCGAAATTACGACGGATTTAATATTATGAAGTAACATTTTTTTTTTTTTATTGTAAAAGTAATCAGTAGACAAGTGAAAATGTTAGATTTTGTTATTTGTTTTTTATATCTGGGGCATGAACATGATTAAAATGATGGCATAAATCTTTTTTTTTTTTTGTAGCTTGGCGAAGAGAAAAGCTTTACGAGAGGACGCGTGAAATCCGATTTTCTATGATGCTCTCGATCCTTTAAAAGATTTATACGCATCATAGCTTGTTATTTATATTTAAGATCATTGATGGCATGGTACGTGCTAACATTTATTTTGCTCTTTCAAAAAATTGCATCGAACCCCTACCTCCCTTCTTTCCGACTACATCAAGTCATTAATCACGGGACTTCTAAAATCCTCTGATATTAAATATACAAATCGGTATTTATTGTAAAAATAGAAGCGCCGAGAAAAATGGGCCGGCGCAAAATACGGGGGCAAAAAATTCGCGGCCGGAATAAAATATCGGCGCAGCCGCTGTATTTATTTTCGGACCGCGATGATTCGCGAATTTTTTCAAGGTGATCGAAAAAATTGGCGGATTATCGCGACACAATATAAAATAAATACATCGTCTTCGATGTCGGCAAAACGGCGGAAATAATTTATGACGCGGAAAAATCGCGGGTAGTTTTCAATTTTTAAACGGTCTCATCGTACACGCGTTCGTGTCGGATACGAGCGATGATCGACACAGCGATACACGTGATGGCTTTATAAATCGCGTATACGTTTTCCGCTCGCGCGCGCGCGAGAGAGTGAGCAAGTAAATAAATACACGCCGAGTGAGAGTTGCGCGCGCGTATTATTCATCGGTATTGAAGTGGAGAGTTATGGAATTTGTTTAATCCACCCGACGCTTTGTCGCATACGAATATTGGGAATTGCGATCGATCATTATATCCGTCGACTCTCTCTCGTAAACGACAGCTAACATTCGTTAGACGGATCTTGAACGCTTAAAAAAAAAAAAAAAGAAAAAAACAGGTTCGTCAAACACGTTTTTTTTTTTTTTTTTTTTTAGTAGACGGATTTGCTTGTTTTTTGTTTTTTAAAGTTTTTTGAAAATGACGAGATTTATATTGCAATTATGAGATGTATAAACATTTAAAATAAATTTAGAAGTACAAGAATTTTTAAATACGTAGTCAATAATAATAACAAAAAGAAGTGAGAATAACTAAATGAGGATATTGGTACGTTCAATAATTTTATAAATTGTAATTAACATGCTTAGTACATTTTTTTGACCTTAAGTTCTTGGTCTGTTGCAAAATCTAACAAAAAATCTGAATATAGATACAAAGAATTGATAACATTGAATTGAATTTTGTAAATAAAAAATATTTACATATTAGTAGTTGGAAAAAAGTCCATAGTGATGAAAGAAACTTGTCAAAAAGTGAATAAAGTGATTACAAAACATAAATTTAACAACTGAGAAAACATTTTTTTTTATTTTTATGTTAGATGTTGAAAAGGACCAAGAACACGTAATAAACGTTATTTACAATTTAAAAATAAAATTATCGAACGCACCAACAGTCTCGTTTGGTTTTACATAACATTTTTATCTATTATTATTGATAAACGTTTATTTTATGTTACACGCAAAAATAATAAAAAATGTAGAAAACACGTAAACATAATGGAGGTTGTACAACCAAGGAGATTATATGTCTCCTGCTGAGCAAATTTAAAATCTCATCTTTTTTGTTCGTCTGTCATTCCCATGTCTCCGCGAAAGCCGCTCGTATTCTTTTCTTACCAGTACAAAGATATCGTCAGCTATTATGCCATCGAATCGTTACATTTGATTTGTAATTGTCATTCGAATAATACGAAAGCTTCTGGCTCCAGAGAATCTTTTATAGTTTTTCTTACATTTAAATGAAAATATTAATATTAATATTGCGAATAACATCAAATTGTGCATATTCTTTTACTCTTACTTTAAGAATATATTTTGTATTGTGTAAATGGCAAAAATTTATTTTTATATATAAGAATATATTTTGAGAATATATTTAAAAATATATGTAAGAAAAGAAATTGTTTAATATATTTTGAATATAGTTGAATAAATTTTTTTATATAAGAATATATTTTTTTAGTAAACTATATTTTTTTAAATTTATGTATAAGGATATATTTATATTGTGTAAATGGCAAAAATATATTTTTCTTGTGTATGTTATATCTACTTTTACTCATTTGAAGCTCGCAGAAAATATTTTGTTGGTTTTTGCACTTATCTAAAAGAATCAGATTTACACCGTGCGCGTTTGTTGCTGCGAGCTCTTAACTCTTAAACTGCGTGAGATAAAATTTATTCTATAAATTTCATATATTCTAAGTAGTGCGTTCACTAGAATAACATTAAAATTAGTGTGTTTCATAATTTAATTAAAGTATTTTCAGAACCATCTTTTTCTCTGTAATTAATTTGATATATTGTGGTTGTTTTTATCTGCGTACAATACACCATTTTATTGACAATAAGGAGCTATTCTCTAATATGCAGTATATTGCTGTTTTGTAGATAAATACTACAATGTAAAAAACTTGAATCTAAAAACTAAATTATATAAAATATATATTATAGAAATTATATAAAACTAAATTATATAAAATATATATTATATAAAAGAGTAAATTATATAAAGGTAGAGAATACGAGGGACGATTGATAAGTATTCGAAAGCGACGCTCAGACAGCGACAGTAGTACATTGTTATTGTCGTTGATAAGTTTTATCTTTTGGAACAAATTTCAAACGCTGACTTATTATCACACGTAGTATTTATGTGACAGCTCGCCAAAGTAGACGCTCTCAGTGACCTTTTTCTGCAATGCAGAACTGATTAATATATCCGTGACAAGCAGGTTGATTATGAGTTATAAGGTTCCTAACTCGTTATTTTTTTTTTTTTTCATGTAGAAGCGAAGATTTTTGGCTATAGAAGCGAATATAGAAGAATTTAAACAAACCGCTATTGTGGCAAATTATTTTTTTCCGTGTGCCATCGGATATAAAATCGGATAAAAAGTCTCTTACCACTGGCGTTTGACCGGTTGCTCCACACAATTAATCGTTAACATAGCGCGCATTGCTCGATGTATTTACGAGCGAATGCCTTGGAAAGGTGAAGCTCTCGGAATATTTAACCTACCGTTTACACCTCGTTAATATCGTTTCGAGAGCCGCCGTGGCATTTAATTATCCCCAGTTTCGCAATTTCCCGGAAGGCCGAAGTCGAACTCACTGAGTTGAACGAGTAGCGCGAGAAGAAGTTAAAAGGCCGAAGAAGGCGAAGCGGCGCGGAAAGTCGGCAGGGCAAAAGAGAGAGAGAGAGAGAGAGAGAGAGAGAGAGAGAGAGAGAGAGAGAAGACAGCGCGTCCTCCATCGTCTCCGCGCTGTGGGAAAATTAAATGATTATGGGTAAACGATATCAAAGGGGCGAAGGGAAAGAGATATGTGAGAGATCTCAATTCTTCAGCCTGACGGGGCGGCGAGATTGCGTATTTTTAAGCTTGCCTAACGTCAGAAAGAGGAAACCGCTCTCCTTTGCGGAACCCCCGAGCAGATTTCGTCCTCCGTTTCGTTTCACGCCAGGACAGACTCGACGACGGAATGATGTCGACGACGTTTTTGCCTCGGAGGCGCCTTCGAACTGCTATCCAGTTGATGGGACGGAGTCTTTTCCGCGAGTATTTTTCGCGATCGATCTTATTTTGAAAGCTTTTCGAAATAAATATATCCGCGATGCAAAATAATCAATGAGAAAATTACTGATTCTTCACTACGTTTAGTTGATTCTATTTGTGTTATAAATTCAAAATTGTACGTGCACTTACTGACAAAAGTTAAGAAACAAAGTAGTTATTTAAAAACTTTGGCGTACAAATATATACATATATTATTAGTGATCCAAAATTTTATGAAACGATGAAAGTAAATTCAATTTATTCGGAAATGACTCCAGAAATAATCCGCGGCGTTCTATTGGTCAGCGATTTAATGTTAAAAATACTTCTTTGTTTCTTAACTTTTGTCAATAAATGTATTTGCGTATATAAAAGAGAGAATAAATATAAATAATATTTTTTTAATTTTATATTTACAAGAGTTTTATATTATTAAGATGCTATTGTACATTTATAAAACAGTGTCAAAAAATGTAATAAATTAAATAGATTTCTTTATAAAATTATTGTCTTGAAGCTATTTTCACATCACTCCGTTATATATTGATACGAAAATGTCAGTTAGCGGGTTTCATCCCCCGATACCCTGTTACCGCGAACGCTGCGAGGATATATACGCGGGGGGATGGGATCAGGGGACGGATCCAGTTACGCGTAACGGTATTTCGATGCATTAATATTTTCGTGCGAGCGAATCGTATAATGTCACTGCGGCCGGGCCGCCACATCCGGATTACGAATTAATTGCCGCGCGATGAAATCAAAACATCTACCTGCGTTTATAATTAATGTTATTGCGTCGTGCAAAGGGCGGTTCACCACAGGTAAATTGCCACGACCAGGCGTGTAAGTAAATTCTAGTTGATCTATGATTGTTTTCGAGAGAAACAGAGACGTGCTTGGTGCGGGAGAAGAGGCGGGAGGAAGAGGAAGAAAAAACAATTAGCAGAATAGCTCTTCGAAGGACGATCAATTGGATAACCGGATTAGGTTAACTTGTTTTGCGGCCGGAGATCGCCTTCCTACGTCGTTGCTTTGTCGTAATGGAGTGTTGTGTTGTCTCTACCGAAATTAAAGGCTGCATTCTCGGGAGTAGAAATCTCGTCCTGAAACAAATCGCTCTCTTGATCGTAGTCTATAAATAAACTAACACAATTCTTGTTAATAACAAGAAGAAAAACAAGATCATTATCGAACCGAAAACGGTCGTACAACTATATTTAAAAATAACTGGTTACAGTAGCGCTAACATATTAAATTTGCGAAAAACATTTCAACTCTTAATTGAGTCTTCTTCAGTCGCGATCGGATTATATATAGAAAAAGAAAAAAATTACAATTCTTGTTTTTTTGTTTTGTTTTTAAGAAAGTAAATAAATTCTCGATTATTGCAGATGTTTTCATCGTCGGAAGATAAAAAGTTGTAGATATATATTTTCTTTATTGAAAAATTACATGTTAATTTTCTCACGTGATTTTGCGCATATTCTCCATAACCATGTAGCTACGAAACTTAGCGCGCGAACGGAATGTGTGAACAGTCGAAGTGTGTTACAGATTTGATTTACATTCACGACCGTAATCGAGGAAAGATTAGACAGTAGCCAGCTGCCGGGTCATCGCGTCGACACTGTGGCGATCGGGGGTGTGCGTTCATAAATGAGGCTTGTCGAAGGGCAACACGAGCCGATGCTTACACTAATCACTCCCCAACTCGGGGCTCGCACTGAAAACCTCCTGTTACCCACGTTGTGCTTTTTGCAGCGTCATTCATAAGAGAGCCGGGATTTCCAAGCGATAAGTCAAGCATAAGACATCCATCCGTCGACTTGTGCTACATCGATCACTGCTGCGCGCGAACTTCGAGTAATGAAGAACGTTCAGCACAAGATATTTGGATAAATCTATTGGAAAGAAAAAAAAGAGAGAGAGAGAGAAAGAAAAATAGATAATGCAACGCTAATAGTTTGAGATATATAAATAGTTCAAAAAAAGATGTATACAAAGTGTCTGAAAAATTTTAATCAAGCCGAAATATGAAGATAGATTGAACTAATCTAAACCGAAAAGTCACGTATCATTTTACAAAATTTGCAATAGTTATTGAGTGATTAATACATGTGACTCAATGACCGCGTGGAAAGCGATGATACGGACTCTGTAGACGCGTGTATGATTTTCAGTTGGAAAGAAAAATGGCTTACTTCATGCAATCTCTTAGCAGTAAGAAAAAGAGCAAGCAAGCAAGTGACGTGTGACACAGCTTCCTGCGATCAGTTGACTTTCACAACTATAATTAACAATTAGCAATAAAAAATTTTAAATGAAACACTTTTACGCAAAACTTATTTCAACAAAAAACCAAATGTAATTTAAACCTTGAAAATTTGTTATAAAATGTTATAAAAAAAAATGTTATAAAATTTGTTATAATGTGTCTAGGTTTTAACATGTAATTGCTCTTATAAGAGACTGTGAGAATAAGCTTGACGTGATTTTCTGTTTACTTGTTCATAGATTAAAGAAGTTGAAAACATTAGTTTGCATTGATTTTGCGTACTTACGCGTCTACTCAGTGCAAATTATTATTTTGTCACGAATAATTAAGAATATACTGACCATACCGCGACACAAATCCTGCACGCTGAAAATGTTATATATTTACAAGCAACGTGTATAAGATATCAAGCTGAAAAAGAAATACAAAAGATAAACGTTTGTATTTTGCTGTAATCTATCCTTTGCTATCCGTTTAGAGTTACATATCGCGAAATAAAACCTACAATAATCATTTTACGTGTTTATGATAATTGTTTTATTTATCCACACCGACGATTAAACTGACGATGAGTGGTTTTGTTAATATATAAACAATAAAAAGCTACAATCACAACATACTACTAATACGTAACATAAAGGCATGTAACAAAGTAGTTGTGCGTGAATTGCCTTCATTTTTCCTATTTTTTCTGAATTATGTGACGTACAATGCAACGCAACGCACACAAATATATCATAGTTATCCTAAATATTTTAAATACAGAAGTCGCGCGCGCGCGCGCGGGGGGGGGATAACTGTGTCAGAAAAACCAATTGCTCGTTCCATAAACGTCCGCAAACTCATAATACACACACTCGTCGCGGAAATGACCAGAGTCGGAGCCATATCGCAAACAACATATCATTTAATTTTATTCGCGACCTCAGCGCGAGTTGCGGCGGAAATATATCGGCGCTCGTATCCGCAAAAGCTTTATAAATATTGTCGTCGTGTGATATCTCTGTCGCGCCTTGTGCCGCGATTCCGACCCCTGCGGGATATTCAAATGTCAACCGGGATCAGCGAACTGACATGTTTTAGCGCCTCGAAAATATTATTTGCCAACCCTCCCTCCGTTTCGCCGCGCTCTTTTGTCGTCGTCCATCGACTCGCAAAGAGGAATAAGAAATACAAGACAAGAGATATCTCTTTCTCCTACTACGGGAGAGCGCTTTATCGCGAATCTTTTTATTTGACGCGGTTTAACGGATTTCAATAACCGATCGTGCATGATCGACGTGTTGTTAAATATATGTCATTCTTGAAAGAAGGATAGTGCGTTGGAGTGTGTTGTTTCCTTTCGATGCAAACATTTTTTACATGCTCATGAACAAGCTACACACAAATATCTTCTACTATCTAAGTAACTTTGTAGTTTCCTCTTGCAATTATTCCATGTAAAAAAAAAAATAATGTTAAATAGTAAAAATAATGAATGATAGATAGCGACTTGGCGAAGTTAACTGGAATGTTAAGATGGCTCAGTTGAACGAAATAGCGGATGTGTGTTATTTGTCCGCAAATTGATCTCGATGTCGTTTCTGATGGCAGTTTCGCGTTTACGAGTACACGCGGGCGTTCGAGCGGGATTAAATCGAGCGCTGTGGATCCACAGCGGCGGGACTTAATTGACTCGCTGAAATCCGTCAGGATCGTTCTCGCGCGATCTTCGGAAAATGAAGCAGATCCCTCAAGCTTTAAGAGGGCATAAAACCAGGCGGCTCAGGGCGCGCCGTTTGCATTTGAATTATGCATTTGTGCGGCAGAAGGCGCGCTTTCTACCACTCGCACTTGTCGCGCGATAATTGGATCTGTAACTTCGCGCCGGGTTTTCAAGATGACGAGTAAACCGCGCCACTTGAATGTCTGCGATATTTTTACGAACGTTACCGTCGGAATGTATTACGCTCGCGGTGTATTTTCTAATACAGTCTAGAAAAATGTCGGCAACCACATTCGCGCGCCGATCCGATTTTCTTAAAATTGCAACTGTCGGTTATTCTGTTTTATTGTTGTTGCTTCCTAGAGACAGGATGAAATAATTTACTCGTGATATTTACTTGTAATTTATTCTAGCTAGAAACGTCTGTCTTCGACGTGCGTCTCCGACAAGATCTGAGAAGACATTGAGAACATTGCGTCAAGAGAACATAAAATATATCTAAACTCTAAGGTAGACATTTGTAAGGTCGATAAGATAGATCGTACTGTAAATTGTTGTTCTGTAAAAACCAAGGATTTCTTAATCCTTCAGACGTGAGTCTCCCAGATCCACTCAGAAATTGCGCATCGGCGTTTCTAGAAAAAATTAATTTTTTTTTAAACGCTTATATCTCAGAGACTTTCTCAATTTGTTTTTTTTTATCGACGAAGAATCGTTCAACTTTTTTGACACAAAAAACAAAATTGAAAAGATAGTGATTTTTTGCGGAAATATTTAAAGTCGCGCCAGTCTCACAGACCCAGTCTGTCCGACTCGTAGATCATTTTTGAAATCTGACCACAAAGAGTCAAAATTTTAAAATATATGTAAAAAGAAATTTTCAAGTTATATTATAATCAAGTTTCAAGTTATCGTACGGTTATTTGTGTTAGGTTTTTTTGTGAATTTTTATTATCTTCTCTTCTTTACGTTGTTAGGTTTTAAAAACAAAGTGTTTTTCAACTCTATAACTTGTCCGCATGCTATTGCGAAACAAGTTGCGAAACACGCTCAATACAAAGTAAAGAACGATAATAAAACCCGTTCGTGTACATGTGCGTGCGAGTATCTGTCGGAGAACGAGAACTTTGTATCAGAGTTATATGCGCTCGTATACGCGCGCCCGCGCGCACACACACGAGAACGGATTTTTTACTGTTATGCTGAGAAGCGGCGAGGCGTTCGTATCGTGGATTGTAAAAGATGAAGATTGATAAAATTTACGGGACTGCGTTAGTTTGTTGCAAAATCGAAATATATCGCGGTTGCGAAACGATCCAGTCCCTCTCTCGAGAAATTAGTCGACCTGGCAATATAAGTTTACAGCACTGGATCAACGATTATAGTCCGGTCTTAACGATTCTTGAAAGTTGAGGCCCGAGGCGTCGCTCTTCGCATCTAGCGCGAAAGATTTTGCCGTGAAAGCCAACGCGGAGACTTTAACGTCTTCGACCAAGTATTTCTTATCGTCTCAGCTAAGTATCATTTGCCAAGATATTTTTCGAAACAATTGAATGTCAGATGAGTTGTTGGTCATATACGAAAAAGTAAATAATTTTTGAAAATAAATTAATCATGTTTGTTCTTGTGACAATTACTTAATTTAAAAAGAAGTAATAAATTTTCTAATTAACAAACAATATTAGAATATTGCAAAAATATTGAAAATATTTTATGATATAAAAACGTTTGCAATCGACTTTTTAAATGGGACAGTTGCAAGAGAAAGAATTCGTCGCGTGTTTCATTAGTTGGCTTCTTGCCTCTTTTCTTTCGTTGCTTTATTTCATGATGTATGTGCAAACTCGGGAGCAAGCTACGCTCTGTTTTGTAAAGGAATGTCAGTTTGAAAATTGTGCAAATTCGCGGGACACGCCCGTTTCGTCGTGAGTGAACGTCGTCGGGAGCTCGGGAAAGTAGTAGAAGTCGGCAGTATAAGTTTACAGCACTGGTTTGACACGGCGATTAAGCGGCAAGTTTAACGATCGATCGGACCGAGGTCTCTTTCTCGGTTGAAAGGCGGGCGATCCGATATACGATGGAGGTCCTTCGATCGTTCTGCGGTCGGCCGGTTCGTGAACAAGCAAGTCATATATATTTCACAATGTAGACGAGCTGCGTAGTAATTCTACGCAGAATTTAATTGCAACTTGATTTTGGGGTTTATTACATGGGATATAATCTGTGTGGTATCCTCGCAGAGAGTAACATACCGCAAGTTTAGATATTTAAATTTTTGTGAAAATATGCATCCGATCTCATCGTAAGCATCTAACGAGAAAAGTTATCGAAGTGTTTTTCTACAATCTTTATGAGTTTTGAATATATTAAAATATAAACAAAACTAGAGGACTAATTTTTTTTGTGTATGTTTCCATAGACCCTCTTAAGAGGTAAAATACCATTGAAGAGAAAACAAAGGTTTTTCTCTCCGAGCAAATATTGTCAAAACAGTAAAAGATATGAAAAAATGTTTCAATCATTTATTTAATTATATATTGTTTTTTATGCGCTTATATTAAAAATTTTCGAACTTTCATCTTTTGGAAACTTCTGTTCTCTACCCAAATTTTGAGAATTTAACATTTTTGTTAAAGAACAAAAACATTGCAATACGTGTTCCCCAAAAGGTCAAAATTCTCGAAAATGGAAAGGAGAGGAGAGGTAAATAATATTAATTAAAGGAGAAAAGTATACTTATATATTAAATACACATTTAACAATATATGTTTAATATATATAATTATAATGTATTTAATATGATAATTAAACAATGTAAAAGATAAAGAGCAAGATAAATTTATATTCGTTTAACTCCTATTTAAGGAGTTTTTTATACAGGCATTTTCTCGAGCGCACATCTTGCGAATGCAACTTTGAGAGCTTGTATTTCTCAATGTGTTCATAAATCAGATTGATTTTCAACTGTGCGAATCGAAACATTGCAACATCTTGTTTGACTCGTTCGGAGTTGTACGTACAGGAAGACAAACTGTGCGCGGAGCATATAATGCGCGACAAAGGCAGAAAGCTCGCTGCTCTCTGCCTACAAGTTCAAGAGAATGTTCGTTTTTATCACTGGTCCAAAACCTCAACGACCGATCGTAAAGCTCTGATTTAAAAGTTCTACCTTATGGTGCTGTACATGCTGTACGCTTGGCTCCGGTTTCCCTTAATATCCTCTCTCTCTCGTGTGTGCGCGACAATATGTTTCCTTCAGATTCTCAGTCAAGCCGCAGCATCATCGTGAGTAAATTGTATGGTTCTTTCGAATTTGTTTTTTTTTTTTACAAGCATTAAACACATTTTTATTAGCAACCATTAAAATTTCTTTTATACAATAAATATCTCGACTTTCGAATTTCACACATTAATTAATTAATTAACTGCACGATGCGCCTATCTCTTCGCGAGCAATAATTTGCATCAACTTCGATCAGCATAAATACTTTCTTCTCTTTAAAAAATTTTCTTCTCGTTATCACGTTGTAAAAGACTCGGCGTCATATTATACTCTCTCTTCCGTTTATAAAATGCAGTCGCATATGGACACAGAATGCAATTTTCGGATGGGACTTCGGTAGCTTTCGCACTGCACACAAATGATAACCGTGAACCTTAACATTCCCGTCAGTTCCTCTTGCGATTTCGCACAAGCGAAATATTTTACAACACAGTGAATTCCACAACGCGCGCGCGCGTAACGCACACGGCGTCTTTTCTTCGCGGGAAGCTAATCGCGGGAGTGTTAACAGTAGGCTCGTTTCCCGCAACGGAGATTCCTGCGCGCTGCTCGATACGCACGAAATGATTCATAAATAATTCGTAAGGAGAAGTTTATTTCCTCGACGAGGCCGAAGGACTCGAGCGTATGCGACACTCATTATCGCGAGACGACGCGCCGAAATGAGCGCGAGAAGTCCTTCTTTGCCAGATCGTATCCTCCGAGAGAGAGAGAGACGATAGGCGTGTCGCGCTTGTCCAACGAGAAACCGAGAGAGGATCTTAATTGATCGTCACCGATTAACGTCGGCCCGCGCGAATTTCGCGCGGTCATTGCGGCTATCGCTTCGAGTTAGTTAGCGAGTCTTTCCGCCATGCATTCTTCACGATAACAACAACGAACGGGAAGACACGACGAGGATGAGTGACAGCTCTTCGCTGTCATATACTCTGTGGCGTTTTCTTATCTGTCGGCGTTTACGAAAATTTCTATTCGGACGATTTAAAATTTTTGCTCGATTTTTTTTCAGAGAATCAAGGAGACACGGGAATAATGTGTAAGAAATATTGACAAGAACAGATTTCTTGAAAGAATTTTTTTGAACGACGGTCTACATATTTTCTACATATGTTAATTTTAAAGCAAAATTAAATTTACTTAATTGTTAAGCACAGAGAGTGCAAGTCTCGTAAACAAACAACAGCGTTTTTTGTTTTCCAATCAAAAACAATTTGTTATTTTTAAGAAGAAAGAGAAAAGAGAGAAACGCAATATATTCTTACTGAAATCTTATAAATGACACAAAGTATTGCATATGTGTGTGTGTGTGTCTTTCTTTAGCTTCTAATTTGAGATGTTCAACATGTACAAAATATCAACATTTATACGAAACAAGAGATAGAAAAACATCAGTAAACGTCGGTGTTTTCTGTTATTCTTAAAGAGACAAAGAGAGAACTGATATTTTTACGGAAATCTGATCTTAGTAACACATAAAACACAGAATTTATCCTCTAATTCTGATATTCAAAGTATCAACATTGAAAGAAAAAAAAATTGAAAACTCGAAGAATTAAATCGCACCGCTCATTGCTCAGGATGATCTACCGATTTCATCGATGCGTCCGAGCCACGTCCTCGGGCGCATCCGCATCTCGTCTCCGCTATAAACGGAGCGTGAAACACGATTTACTCGCGAAACACCCGTTAGATCGTCGCTGTCGATCAAGAGAGAGAGAGAGAGAGTGAGAGAGAGAAAGAGAGCGACAGCTCTCTTGCGTGCGTGCACGCATGCAAATTTGCAACTTTGTTGCTAAGCACAAACGGAGCCCCGACTTGTGTCGTTGGTCGGCGTGAGATGTGGTCCGTCAAAAAGCCGTAAAACGCCGTGGGCCCTGTCGTTCCGTGGCCCCCTTGTGGCCGCTCGCGCGTAAACTCGCACACGCGCGCATATACGCACAGGGGCCTTTCGCGGCCGCTCGCCTGCGTTTATTCGCGTCGGTCAGGCACCCGTTTTTTTTAAGACTCCGCTGCTCGTTTCCCAGGCATCGCCTTAAGCGGCCCTCAGAAGAGATAATAAAAGACGGGCCCGCCTCGATCGACCCGGTAAACTCGGTGACAACAACAACGCTCGCGTCTCTTAACGCAGAAAACTGCGGCCCTCCCCTTCTCCTCGGCTCGGCTTCTTCTTCGTATTCTTTTCATCTTGCGCGATCGGACCGGGCCCCGAAGAGTCCCGTCTTAGCTTTCTAAATCTTATCGACCGGTTGTAAAACTTTATGTTCGCGCCTGGACGAGGGACAACTTCGACGTTAGCCTCGAAATAGCCCCGCGAAACTTCAACCAGGCGAAGTACACGCAACACGGTGTTGTAAAATCGAATGTACATGCTTAGTGTATAATTCTGTGCTTTCTTTTTCGGACCGATCTTTGAATTTTTTATATGCATTCTATTACAATATAGCATAAATTAACAAAAATAAAAAGGATCAATAAAAAAGTTGTAGTGCAAAAATTTATTTATCTTTTAAATTTCCTTTTATTATCATAGAACAAATAATTGATGGAACAAGTTTCTCCCCCGTTAATAACTTGCATTAATACTCTACGCAACGTTCAAGATGGCGACGGCGAGCGAAATTGAGCAAAAACAGTCGAGTTTGTTGTTGCGCCGACCGCAGGGTGGTTGTGGCCCCGAGACACACGGCGGCCGTAAGGGGATCGGTCGTAAACGGTGGTTCTACGGACGTACCGATGGATCATCCGTCGTCACCCCATATCGCGGGCGGTCCTCGAGCGTAATTTATCCCGTTATGCTAATCGGGACGATTTGTCTAAATTAAAAGGCGCTCGGCCGCTGATCCGCGGTCAGGCCCTACCCCATTTTCGACCCTCCCTGTGATGGCTTTCGCCACCGGCTTTCCGTCGCTCACTCCACCATCTCGCGTGCTCGCGCGCTCCATCATTATTTCTGCCGTTGTCGTTGGCCGTCGGGGGCTGGCGAGAAACGACCGCGCCGGACACTTTCCGGTCTCAAACCTCCGTTTTGGCGGAGAGGGGGGAGGGGGAGGGGAAGGGGGACGACGTGTTATCGCGGCCAAATCCCGTGGATGATGAGACTTTAGTTTATTGTACGTGCGGCTCGCCCTCGGAAAGACAAAGACGCGCCCCGTTCTCTCACCCTTCACCCCGCGTCCGTCGGCCGTTCTCTCTGATGCCCACGGATTTGCTTCTCTCTTCGTCGACGAGGTCCGAATCGAAGCCGCAAATCCTGCGCCGCGCACGAGACTCGCTTGCGAAATGAGATTCCTTTGAGAAAGGAAGACAAGAAAACGAAAAAAAAAACATGACTCGCGCTCGGACCGCAACGATTCTCGAGTCCCGCAGGATTCGCAGTTTCCGAATCAGCGAGATTTTATTCTTTTTTTTTTTTTTTTTCGAAATTTTGGTGTTACCTAAGTTCTTGAAAAAAATATTCTGACCTATTGAAAAGTAATTAAGTCGTCTTTGCGTTAAAATTATATTTACATGAAACGTGTAATATATAATGTGGCACATTTTTATTGAAAAAGTGTAGAAATCGAAAGAATCAAATCACAGAAGATAAAAAGATAAATAGATGGTATCTAATGAAACGTCATGAAGAGCACACATCGTAAGAAACATACGATTCGTGTTAACCATCACTCAACTGTTACGTGTCAACAACATTATATGCTTGCTTCTCGTTCCTTTTTCTCAGGATGTTTCATCGGTACGTTCTAATCATCCTTTCCAGGTGAGAAGCCACGGTGGATAGCACGTTGATGACGACGATGCCGCCGGTCGGCAGTGATGGTGGATCGGGCGTTAGAGGCCACAAACACGGCAGTGCTAATACCCAATCACGTTGCTTCCTCCGGCAGCGAGCGTTCGATCGGCTAATTTTCCATAATTAAACCGCCATAAAGTCGTCACGGCTGCAGCAACGCGCTCGCGAGAGATCGCGTCGCGGTCAGTTCGAAATCGATCGGAAGAGGAGACTGATTATTTACGCTTGATGAATCCTCGCGCGTGATTTGTCGTCGTTCAAGGATGCGATTTAACAGTACAGTGGCTTTAAGCCTGAACTTAATGTCCGTCGAACATTTATAACGGAATATTGCTTGTAATTTGTGATAGAAAATAAATTTTACAAAACACATTACCATCATTTCAAAAAAATACGTCAGTTTCTCAAAAAGTGACGAGAAAACTTAGTGAAAATTCTTGCATTTCAATTAACTCACGTCAGTCTTTTTCTTCTGCAATACTATTGCAGTTTCCTAGTTCGTCAGCTTGAGATTATAGACCCTTAGACCGCCGGCAGTGTTTCATTAAAAATATGGTATTTTTTTCTGAATTTTTGTATATAAATTGAGTTTTTTATATTGCGTGTCTTAAGTTTTACCTCCGATCGGGGTCAGACCGGCGGGGGATAAAAGTAAAAATTATAAAATTTTCAAATTTTGAAAAATGATATCTCTAGGGGTTTTTCATATCACTGATTACGTTTTTTTGAAGTCAAATTGCAAAAATCTTTCAATACTGTGCCGTTATTACCAAGCTAATCATGTATAAATGATTTTTGTACCTTAGATTACGGCGAATTCGAAAGCCGTAAACTACACCAGCCAACAACATATTTAGATTGTCTAAATATTTTTTCTCACAAATCAAGTCAGACGAAAGAGAAACTCTTTTCCAAAATACGGTAATCATATTAGCGTCCCGATACGGTATCATGCCAGCAGTTTAAAGGTCTAATACACATATTCGCGGAAAGAAATCTCTCGCGGCTGCTGAATCGTCAACGAAATGATCGTAGGCGATGCCAACCGCGGGCGGGTAACTCGGGCTGAGCCACAGTGGCTGGCATGCTAAGCTATATAAATCTGAGCATCTTACGGCGGCATAAGTCTAAGGATTAACCGGCGTCCTTCGCCGGGTACCAGCATCCCGCTACTTGTAGGATTGATCTTCGCTGACTTTCTTTCTCGCCCGAGAAAATCCTCCTCGTCTTATATCTGTTCGCGATATATCTCTCTTCGAATCAGCGCGAAGCGCTGGCGAATGTTAATTTTTTCCAAGAAGGCTATTGTTATTCGTCGGGGGCGTTCTGATTAAATCCATTAGCCGTTCTCGCTCGATCATCCCGGTTTCCCGGGAATCTCGTTTCTCTCACGCTTTCGTCTGCACTTTTCTTGCGAATCGGAAAAAGCATAGTTATTATAATTTTTACATGCTAACTGTGTACTTTAATAAAAGAAAGAGAAGAGAACAAATTGTGAGTAATATTTTTACTTTATTTAAAAAACAAAAAATATATAAAGAATTAGTTTTATAAAGAATTAAAAATATAAAGAATTTGAAATTAATCTATGTATCTAAACATTTTATATACACACTTTATTTAACACTTAACATCACGCTAGTTTTTATATAAAATTATCTTTTGAATTTAAATTGTTTTTATTATTGCGAACACTCGCATATTTGAATCACTATACCACTGAAGGAGATCCCACGGAAGAGTTAAGTCGCGAATATATCCTTCTCTTGAGCGGATTCGAGAATGCGCAAGTATTCCCGGAGGATCTTTAAAAGCCATTTGCGGTTCAGTGCGAATCGTTGACCAACTTTCGTCGGTTTCCATCTTTGGAGGAAACGGCTGCTTGGTATTCGCATCGGTCCCGAGGGGGTGGCGGTGTGTGTTAGGAGCGAGCACGAGAGAAAGAGAGACAGTGGGGGAGATACAGGTTTCCCGGGGGCGGCTGATGAGGTATTGATGATAGGATCGCGTCAACACCAGCTGAGCCAATTACACGCCTAAATCCTCTCTCTCCCTCTCTCTCTCTTTCTCTCTCTCTCTCTCTCTCTCGTCTCTTTCCTCTTGCGTCACTCTCGCATTTATCGCTTTCGTGTATCCTATTATCGATCGATGACATTAACTTGTGACATCACGTTGACAGAATACAGAATTTTATTAAGCTGAAATTCAGTTTTATATACTTAAAAAAATGATGATATGCAAAATTAAAAACAGAACACAGAAATAAGCTCAAGAGAAATAATAGTTAAGTTTGAACAAACTGTTGTCCTACATTTTAAATTTACAAAATTCTTTGAATTTTAACAAAAAAAAAAAGTATGATAAAAATAACAGTCTTGATACAACGAAAAAAAAAAACAATTTTTCAACTGATTTTTCTTTGAAACAGAGGAAACACTTGAAGAATTAGAGGACCATACTTCTGGTGCGTTAAGGGTTAACCTCGGATGAGTTCCTCGACCCGCAAAGACCCGCAAACGGAGCTTGTTGCCGGTCGATTTAGGCCGGGCCGTCTTCGGAGAAGCGCGTGAACCACGAAGAGGTGCTTCAGGAGCAAATCGAGCGCGCGCGCGGAAGAGGGCGAGTGTAACGTGAGGACGGGGAAGGTTTACGATATCCTCCGGAGCACTTTTTCACCATCCCCTCAGATCCCTGCCCTGTCGGCGGAAAAGTAGCCGCGCGGCGCTCACGCGGGGATTGGAATCCGCACCGGGGGATAAAAACATGAAACAAAAAGCCGATTATGTAACCGAGGGATGAAATACGAGGTCGCCGCGGGGGGGAAAGGAAAGAGGACAGGACGGCCGGGGGCCGCCCCCGACACAATAGGGTAATTTTCACGCGAGATTTGGGAGGCGATTTCGCGAAAGAAGAAAACGCTCGCTTCTCTTTCTTCGCCCGGTCGAACTGTCTTTCTTCTGTTCCTTTCTCCTTCGGAGATGCGCCACCCTCTTCGAGGACTCGTCGTTTCTCTCCTTCTACCACGGTCGTGAGATACGACCCGTCTGGGCTATTTCAATGTAGCGACGCGTTTGTTATTTCCTACCAGTTTGTTATTCGGTGGCAAACCGCGCCGCGACAAATAGCTACCACCGTGCGCTCACGCCCTTCATCCAAAATGCCATCAGAAATAACGTATGCTTGTATTCGTGCTTTTATGCGTATAGCACACGATCGCGTTTGTCTATTCTTATGTATATAACAAGCTACTTTCGATTCGCGTACTGTTATTTAAAGTCGCGCATGCAAAGTTTTGTTTTTTTTTTATACAAAAATTGACTACTGTGTAAAGAAAATGAAACTGTTTTCTTTCCTCAACGATTCGCGCGCGTATCGTTTATGCAAATAAAAAAAACCACACCTCGAAGTAATTGCACGTTATATTGAAAGTTATTGTGAGCGACAATTATTTCCTATAAAATATTCATGTGTATTTTTTTTACAATAAAAAATGTTTGTATAAAAACAATTTTTTTAAAGAGGTTTCAAAGAGCTTTCCCGTGCATTTTCAAAATACAAGTTTTATCGCATTGTTGCGATATAGAGAATGTATATACTTGACATTTCGATATACAAGCTGTATCAGCGAATATTATATACGCAGTTGTCGAAAATCGCTCGTACATCTCTCGTCCGCGGATAGCATCTTTTCTGATATAACAAGCGCCGTCACCTTGATCAGCCGCCTATCGGATATCGCGTCCCAATTAACTCGTTTTAACGACTCTCCTTCTTCCTCCTCGTCGTTCATTCTTTCTCCCTTTTTTTCATAACCAGTTCGTTGCACTCGTACTCTGAAACGTCGAAAAAAGGCGAAGCACCCCTCGGTCATTCGGTACATAGCGTTGAGTGGTAGTCAGGTATTATCAGGGGTTATCGACATACAGTCCGTGAAAGGGTGCGAGCGCGGGGAGGAGCGCGCGGGGAAGGGGACGGGGGAAGAGAGGAGAATGGGGTGGAGAGGATGGAGAGAGGCCGATGTGGACCATATGCCGCCCGGTATGTTCAACACTCTCTCACCGGGACAGTCCAGTCCTCGACTCGAGGCCTCTCCTCTCTTGTTCGCCGTTCCCCGTCTGCCTCAACTCCTATCTGCTTCATACCGCTCCTCCCGCTCCTCCACCACCGCCGCGCTCTTCGCTCTCTGACCTTCTATCATCATAATCGATATATTATACCGCGGTCTGTATTTTATTCACGTGTCACACCGTGGAATGCGTTTGTTCGGGATATTGTGCGCCCCTCTCTCTTTCTCTCCGCTCTCTGGGTGTTCTCTTCTTTCCACTCTCTTCGCTTTTTTCTCCGCCGGTTATTTGATCAGCGAGATCACTTTGTTTTTTTTTTTTTTTGGTTTTTTTTTTGTTTTTTTTTTTTGCGGTGCATTTGTGTTTTTTTTTAGATTCGATTACATATTGCACGAGCCGCCGGAGAAATTATTGCGTAAAGTTGAATTGGACACTGTGAATACAAAATAATCATTATTATTTTCATAAAAGTATATTGAAATTTTTCGGTTACTTTGATATAAATGAATTTTATTATTTTACTTTCGCATTTATCTCGAAATCATCGTTGAATTATGTTTTTTTGACCATCTCGTCAATCTTCTCCAGCTGCGGTAACTCGTCTCTTCGTTATCTCGGCTTTTCTCATCTCAGAGAGAGTCGCAAGTATTTCCCGCGCACGAAGTTTCTTGATAACATCAGTGACGCGCTCGGTGATGTAATAACTTCCAAGTCGAGATACGATTTTGGCCGAGCGAGAAAGAAAAAGAAGAGGAAGAAAGAGGAAAGATTTCTCCGGAGTTCTCTCACTCTCTGTCACTCTTTCTCTTTCTCTCTCTCTTTCTCTCGCGCTCTCGTACGTCTTTTATTGGGAAACTTGCTTATCCTGCATGCGAGCAAACACGTTGCGCCGGTCGTTCGGCTAATGTCGCGTTAATTTACAATTTGCGCGACTAGCGCAACTCGTCGCGCGAGGAAACGTCGATATCGGCCATCTGCCGCCGATTCACTGCGGTCATCCCGCATAATTCTCTGCGGTTGTCGAAATCGTTCACTATTATATCCCGCTTGCGGCTGTAAAAACCGCGGCGGTTAATTGTTTTTTGCCCCCTCAGGGAAAACTCGAAATAGATTACGCATGCCAAGTTGCGGTTTTGCCGAAGTGTTTCATCGCCGGTCTGTCGTGGAATCGCGAAAAAATCCCGCGGTATAATCGAAAAAAAAACATCGCAAATAAAGCTTGTAAAGTAAAACTGTAAATTTTTCGCCCAAATAACGAACGTAACATATTATCATTTTATTATCAAATTATTAGCATCGCGTTGTAACGCAAAGTTTAAATTATTAATATATCATTAATATCACGTTAATTAAAATTATTAGCATTGTTCTATGTTGAAATTTCTATCGACGTATCCATAAAAGCCTTCCAATTACTAAAACGACGTTCCTAAACTCCACACGCGCTGTATATAAAAAACATTCTGACGTCACACAGATTATGTCGCGTATCGAAATTCCGACTCGCGGAATTTCATCGCGTTATCACAATCGTGTCTGACATCACACTTCGACTTGGTCGTTCTCTCGTCGCATTGCTGCTCGCCATATGACACTCTGGCTTATCTGGCGTTTACGTCGCATTATCGCCGCGATCGCAACGTTTGTGCTTTTGTCGTCATCGCAAATCGCACAGCGTCATCGTGTAATCAAGAGAAGTGCTTTGCTTTCAAAGTTGTTACAAAGACGATGAGGATTTTGCGAGGATTGACTTGATCTTAATACAGCCAGGGTAATAAAATTCGGAGAAATGGGTGGTAGAATGGTGGTTGTCTGCCTACGTATTGTGTCTTTGACGATCAAAGCGCACTTTGGTTTTGTACAAGCGGACAGCTGTATTCAGAAACATCTCTTTTTCTTTTTCCCTCTCTCTTTCTCATCCTTCTCTTTCTCCTTCTCGTAGTTTGGTCTCCCACCTCCCGAGTATTCTCCAGTTTTTTTCTTTTATTACTTTTATTGGGTTTCACTGTCATCATTGAAGTCGACCTAGGTTTATGGACGCGATGCCATTCAGTAGACAGGAAATGCCACGGCCAATTCTTACGAGCAGGAACGCGACTGCTGGAACTCTTTCACACATGTGCTTGCAAGTTCGATTCCTCAAATCATAAATTACCGAGGCTTTCTCTCTCTCTCTCTTTCGTTCTGTGTGAATTATCGGCGCGATTGTTCATTGTCATAAATAATTTTCAAAGAAATGCACTGATCTCGGATCTGACTAAACAGGCGTTCGTCGTCAACCGCGTTATATATCGAATATGTTTTCGCTTTTACTTCGACGTAAAAGACCCTCGACGAGCGGAACACATGACAATTTGCATTTTAATGCTTTTAATTTAAACGTGTCCCTCTATTATGTAACATGTCAACAGAATAAAAATATTTTGATGGCTTTCCGCGTTTTTAAAACTGGCTCATCTCACTGTTGAGTGCTCCACTTTTTTAAATAAATGCAAAATTTATAAAAGAAGCGCGTACAACACACAGTGATTATTGCAGCACAAACGTCGAGGATTGATAGCACTCATGAAAGTACGTGAAAAGCTCTTAATAAACATGAGTCCAAATATCGATCATCGTTGCCAATGGTGTGTTTCTATATATGATGCTGCTTTGAAAACACAGAGAGTCCAGTGTTCGATTCGGAGCCGATATTACGCTTCAAATGATGTCACGAGTGGATTGTGAGCAGGTGTAATTAATGGCGGGTTAAATAAACGAAACGACATTTTATTAAAACGCGTTGACTGCGACTGATTAAATTACGCGCGCGTATATACGCATCAAGTTTTAAACAAATTCTCCACCCGAACCTAAGTGTGTGAAAATCAGAGACGACGCGCGCTTATGCGCTAACAGACTCCTGCTCTCTTCGTCAAGGAAAAAGGAAGAAGCGAAAAAACGCAACATTCGGAAGTAAATCATGGTGAAAGCAATCGGCTGCGGGCACTGCATTGGCTGATTTATAACAAACAGCTAGATGTTTACTGGCGTTGAGACCCGCGCGAGACTATGACGACCGGCGCGAGTAAAGAATCGATTTCGTTCGGGACGTTCTTCTCGCGTGCGCTCCAAAGTCCGTGCCGCGGTTATTTATGCCTCAATGTTGTTCGCTTTGACGAGCGTAAATGTCAACGAGCTGATTTACAACCCGGTGGCCTGGCTTGCGTCGCAAAATCTCTCCTCACGACGACGTCTGCATTAGATCGGCGATTATAGCGCTATTAAGTGAACTTGTTCACGGGAGGATGCGTGACTGCATATTGACTGAGAGTCAGCCTTTCTCACGGGTGGTCCCATTGAAATATATCTCGGGCGAGAAATATTTAGTTCGTTACGTTATTATGATTGCAACTTTCTAGACTGTGTGAACATCAGGTTTTCGATTTTGCTTCTACACTCTTTTTCTCAAACGCATTTACATCTCTCGCCGTCTCGTTTCGCTGTTGCACTCGGAGTAGTCCTTTTCGACAAATGCATTCGCGACTACAGAGACGGCCGCGGTCGGTTGCCGCGGTAAGCCTCCTTAAGTCCGTAACTCTGTCGTGATTTGTGTCCTCGCTCTCTCGGCTCGTTCGTTTCCTCTCGATCCCTTCGAAGGACTCACTTCTGTTCCCGAAGCTGGTGTACACCCACACGCGCGTCCACCTTCTCCTCTTCTCGCCCTTCCTCGCTCTTTTCCCGTTCCCCTCTTCTCTCTCTCTCTCTCTCTTTCTCTCTTCCTCTCCCCACTCTACCTCCTGTGTCTACCGAGCAATTAACAAGTCTCCCTCGAGGGCTAATCCCGCTAATCCCTTGACTGATGCCCCCCTGTTCCCCTTTCTCTCCACACACTCCTGGCTCATGTCCATGACCCGCTGTGCTCCCGGGACGAGCTCGTTCCACTACCAGCATCCTTTGAAAGGATGCTGGAAGATCGCGAGATATATTACCCAGCCTCTGGACGACTCTATTCTCGCTCTTTCAGCCTTCGCATGGGCGCCGACAGAATTTTTCGTGGAGGCCCGCATAAGCACCGATTGTACGTTTCTTACGATTCGCTCGAAACTCTAAACGTTCTTGTACTTGTCGCTCTATAGTTTTTTATACAATTAATTTTGAAGAAGATACTGTACGTATATAAACTCTATAAGTAATTAGAGCAAGTTGTAAATTAATCGTCTCCGATTTTCTTTCTGATAATCATCAAATTATTGTCGAGTATTTTTGTTTGTGTTTTATAAAGAATTTTATATGTGCTAGCTGCTTTTTTGCTCGACATTCTACGGATAAACTTCCGTGTAACAAACCTCGTTGTTGCAAATGACTATTTTACGCCGTTGATGCGATATTCAGAAGTCAGTCATCAGCTTTTATGCTAATTTCGGACGACACGATGACGCGGCTGTCACCTTCGTGAAAGAAAGTATCGGCTGTTGATGAATTAAACGTGCGAGAGCGTAGCGCGTCAGGACACGCTCCGGGACATTTGTCATCTGTGGACCTGCGAGGCGATTTCGCGCGGTGACTGATGAACCATTTTGTGGACAAACAATTGCAGGCGATTTATTTCTTCGTCGTAAAATGCTAATTCTCACGCACGAAGCGAAGACGGCTTTGTGATGAAATAACGTAGTTATTTTCATTTGTCCCATTATTGTGGTAGATACAATCGTTACCGATTAATTCGCGTCTGACGTTGCGCGAAATCACTAAATTTCTTTCTGTAAAAATTGTGACAAAAATTGAAAATTAATTTAAGTTGATTGGTCTTAAAAAATATTTTGTCACTTCCTGCGTATAATTCCGCAACACGCAAATTTTAGAGGAGAGTTTAAAGGTTTAAAACTTCATACCCCGAGTAGAAAATGATTAAGGTTTGCCTGAATTCTGTTCAGGGCGCGATCAGGTACTGTCATGGCTTGCCTTATTATGGAAAGCCTGA
>QVOA01016981.1:0-24089 GCA_014825685.1 Pseudomyrmex cubaensis | reverse complement strand
ATAAGTATTAAACAAATGAATATTTTGGAGAGTAAAATAAAATGAAGAATTGAATTAATCGAAAGCAACAATAATTCTATTTTTTTATTATCACCGTATTAATGGTGTTTTCTTCTGCCGAAGAAGTTCAATATCTATCAAAAGACGACAGAATATATCGTTCAAAATGTTATTTAATTAAGGATTTGGCACAAAAGGCGACAAAGGCGATGTTGGAGCACGCGGATATAAAGGTGATAAGGGCACGAAAGGCGAGAAGGGCGATAAGGGTGATGCCGGGCCAGCTGGAATTCCTGGAATAAACGGTATTCAAGGACCTCAAGGAGATAAAGGCGAACCCGGTAAAGACGGAGTATCGGGATTATCCGGTATACCTGGTGCTAAGGGTGAAAAAGGTGAAAGAGGTCCTCCCGGAGCCACTACCGTCGCCAATTCTGGAGACTATGTCACCATCAAAGGGGAGAAAGGCGCCGAAGGAAAACGGGGCAGAAGGGGACGACCTGGGCCGCCTGGTCCTATAGGTCCACCCGGAAAACCAGGAACTACGGGGGAAATCGGTCTACCAGGATGGATGGTATACATTTGAATCTATTATCTCATTTTATACATACAATTATACGGGTTGCCGCAATAATTATGTAGATAATAAATATAATAATATTATTTGGATGATAATCAACACTATTTGTATAATACTATTGTGTAATAATATACGTTAGCATTTGATGTTATTGATAGTGGCAAATAGTGAGCGCAAATGTATTCTTTTGTTTCACGCATATCTTACGTTTCGTTATCATAAATTTATAAAACACATTCATATACAATATATGTGTATATAAATGTATATATATGTTTTATCTCTTTTGTAACGCGACCTTTGTGAAGAACACGAAGGTGAGCTTTAAATATCAAATTATCTGATACTACTTTGTAAACGTCATGTAGCGTTATGTTATCTGTAGTAAATAATAATTGCACACATAAGTTTTTGTATCTTTTTTTTTATATGAAAAGTGAATTTAATTGTCATGGTTATTTATAAAAAAAGTTATGTTTTATTGTAATCGAAATCAAACAGCCAAAACTCGCGCTAATTACAACAAGTGATTCATTTGTCATTGTCTTTCTTAGGGTCGTCCTGGGAATCCTGGAATTCCGGGAAGTATCGGACCAATAGGACCCAAGGGAGAAAAGGGGGAACCCGGCGCGCCAAGCCCTTATAGCGTTTCCGTTGGTGTAAGTACACCTTAGAGTTTCTCATCGTGGTATCGGCTGTGTAAACTTCTTGGAAACCAACTTTACATATAAATTCAAGTGTCTGTTAAAAGGCGAAAATCAAGAATGTAAGACAAAGCAATACGTCTTTTTGAATGAAAATCTCGCACGTGAAGTAACCGTATCGGACGATCGCGAACAAAACATGGAAACAAAGACAAAATTGTCTTTTGTCCGAGAAGAAAACGTGAAAACGGAAATAAAAATAAAATTAACGATTTTTGCTTACATGCACGATTTTAATTTGACAGATTCTTATATATTAAAGTGATATAATATATCTTCGTGAATAGAACGATGAAGATCGTAAACTACGGCCGGTGCGCAATGTGCAAGTAGTAGAAATTAATGCAAAAGTACGTCTGGGGCATACATGTTTTTTTCCCTTCATCTTCATTGTTAGATTTATTCGTTGCGCCAAACAGAAATTGTCTCCGTCGCAGTATACGGAGTTTTGCAAGCTGTCACGCTCGACAATTGACAAATAACACATGTTGATACGCGTAACACCACTTCGCTTTGCCGCGAGTCTGTATTTTGTTTTTGTAGCATATCCAGAAAACATTCCAAACAATCCTTTTAAATTGTACTACCTCTAGTTGCGAAATATGTAACATTTAAACATTAATAATTTAATAATGTAAGCTAGAATGGAAAAGAGACGCAAAAGTTTGTACTAGCTCAATTAAATTTTTGATCCATTTGACCTACATATTTGCTTGCAAAATTTTACTATTTCTCACTTCTCTTCTTTTCTCTTATAACCAATTTTATAACAATGCCGTTTATTTAAAATATTTTCAAGTCGCTTTTATAATAAAAATTGTTTTTTATATATCTAAGTCTTTTACATCAGTATGGAAACGGAAAGCGCAAAATTTTGCATCGCTAATTAATTTTAACTTCATTTTAGCCAGAATGTTTTCTTTTGTTGGAAATTTTAGTTGAAATTTTTTGTAAAAACTTTTGTGATAAAAGTTGAGAGAGATATTTAAAAAAATAAAGAAATATATATACAATTAAAACATTGTTTAAAAATTCTTAAAATAGTTTTTGCTACATACCTTTAAGATCTCTTGTACAGAATTTCTGCTAGCGTCGTCACCTAAAAAAGAAATCGCAAAGATATAATGAATGTAATAAAAAGAAATCGTTTTGATAAAAATTCCATAAAAGTACAAAGTAAATAGATAACGAGAAAAATTGCTCGCATGATATCCATCATTTTTCTAAAAGCATAATACAACATTGATAGCGACAAAGACAAATTATTATCCGAGAAAGAGTGATCGGTAGAGAAAAACAGAGAGAAAGAGAGAGTGACAGAAAATTTCGATATCGTTCTCTCACGATCGAAAAGATGCGTCTCGCGTCTAGCATGTAAACTGTCTCGGATGAACATTCGTGAAAAAGAACGCAACGAAGGAACGTCGACAGAAAGCCGACGTGATGCGCCTAAGCGATCGGTGCATCTCATTTTTCGATGTTTCCAATAAATCAACCACTCCTGTTCCTGGCAATACTTTACTATTTACTAACTCCCTACAAACCTGTCTATCTGTCTATTGCATATCGAAGCGATGTAACGGATAAGATATTAATAATAGCAGCTTTCAAAATATGTATGACACATGGATTTTTTGCACAAACAAAATACCGCTTATAAAAATTAAAATATTCCCAAAACGTTTTAGATCAAAGGTGACAAAGGAGACAACGGTTTTCCTGGAATTCCTGGAAGAGATGGCCAAAGAGGACCTCCAGGGCCTCCTGGACCTCCCGGTCCACCATCTCACGGAAAATATATTCCAGTTCCAGGACCTCCCGGACCACCTGGTCCACCTGGATTGTCTTTAATCGGGCAAAAAGGAGAACCCGGAATCGGTAGAAGTCATGTTTTCGGAGAGAGAGATTATTATAGACAAGGTAAAAATATTGATAAGAATATATTGATAATTATATAATTTCTCGAAAAGAACATTGTCTAATTAAAGTATCAAAATATTCAATAGTTTTACATTTTTAATTTTGCGTATATACAGGAGTCTAGTATTAATAATAAGCTTTATTCTTCTCTCTTTTATATTTTTAATTTATTATTAGAAGTTTATATTTTTATCTAACAGACTTTATTAAATACTTATAAATGTGCGTAATTTTATACTCGCTTACCAAGGACCTAGAAGTAGTCTGGATGAAATAAAAGCTCTGCGTGAACTCAAGCAGCTAAAAGAGTTAAAAGAACAATTAGGTAATCTCTCTCTCTCTCTCTCTCTCTCTCTCTCTCTCTCTCTCTCTAATATAAACACTTTAATTACGCAAAAAAAACTTAATTTTCTTTAAGTATTTGTTGTATTTCTTAAGTCTGTTATAACTTAAAATATTTATTTTATAATAGTTTTGATCATTGTTTTCAAGGTGTCACTGCCGCTACAAGGGGACCTTTAGAAAGTACAACGAAAATTGTGCCAGGAGCTGTTACGTTCCAAAATACAGAAGCCATGACAAAAGTGAGATTTTTCTATTGTTAAAAAAAATTGTCTTTAAAATATATGTATACATTTACTTTCATATTGCTATCTTAAATTACAGATGTCTAGCGTTAGTCCAGTTGGAACTCTGGCGTATATAATAGACGAACAAGCTTTACTAGTCAGAGTTAATAACGGATGGCAATATATAGCAGTCAGTATTTAATAGACTATTACATGTATTATATTATTATATCTTTGTGTGCTAAAATTAAATATTTTTTACATTATTTTCAGCTTGGATCACTCTTACCTATCACAACACCAGCACCACCAACTACGGCACCGCCTCCAGCGAATCCTCCCTTCGAAGCATCCAACTTGATTAACCAGATACCTATGAAAGCCGATGGAACAGGCGTAAGTTAAAGCTTCTCGAACTTACTTAACGTTTATAAAGATTATATATTAATTTTGTAATTTTTTCTCACGCTGCTCAGTGGTATCCACGAATGGTGAGATTATACAACATTTAATTTTCTCAATTCATTTTATCTTGCATGTTTAAATGTTTTTAGATTGTTAAGCGCACAAAACCAATTTGAGAAACACTAATTTAGTTTTTTTTTAATTTTGTGCAAGATTATATATAAACCTTGTAGTTTCTTATTTCTTTTATATTTGCTAGATATCTTATATTCAATACAAATCATCTGTACTTTTCAGTTAAGAATGGCCGCATTGAATGAACCATTTACCGGAGATATGCATGGTATACGAGGAGCAGACTACGCTTGCTATCGACAAGCAAGACGAGCGGGCTTGAGAGGTACCTTCCGCGCTTTCCTCAGTTCTCGAGTTCAAAACGTAGATAGTATTGTCCGATTGGGAGATCGAGATCTTCCCATAGTTAACATAAAGGTAATTAGCGTATTAATTATTTTTGCTTTCTTTTATATTAAATGTAAATATTTCGTTCAATAATCGGAAATGTTTAGGGAGACGTGCTATTCAATTCTTGGAGAGAGATGTTTAATGGAAACGGAGCATACTTTTCTCAAAATCCCAGAATTTACAGTTTCAACGGAAAAAACATCCTTACTGATGTCGCATGGTAAGATATATTATATATATATATACACACACGGAATATACACACACACACACACACACGAGGACATATATCATGATTTTCTTTCCAGGCCTGAGAAAGTTGCATGGCATGGCTCTCACAAACTTGGCGATCGGGCGATGGATACTTATTGCGATGCCTGGCATTCGAGCAGTTCAGATCGCTACGGTCTAGGATCACCATTGACCGGTGGTCGTTTGTTGGAACAAGTGCGATACTCATGCGACAATAAATTCGCGCTACTCTGCATTGAGATCACGAGCGATGTAATGATAAGAAGACGACGAAGCGCCGAGAATCAGCTGGAAGACGATGCTGAGATGACGGAAAACGATTATATGGATTACTTGGAGGAACTCATGCAATACTGAACTCTTTCTTTTAATCATCATCATTATGTAAATAATAATGCAGATGCGCGTTTCTCGGCACATATTCCGCGTTCGAATAATATTAATTCATATCGACGTATACATATCGCGAAATGATAGCGCGAACGATCGCAAACAACAGCGTCGCGCTTTATTCCAAAGTCACGAAGCTAAGCCTCTAAACACAAAGGGTATAATTACTTGTACTTTTACAACTCACTAGCCATCTGCTTTAATCGAATCTCAGTTCTCTTTTCTCAGTCTGTAAGAGGTAAAAAGAAGACTGATCGTCTAGATACTCATTCGTCAGTGTTCCGTCGTTATTAAGTATTTGTATTTGGAAACTTCTACCTTTTAACAGGACGATCTCGAGAGACTTGGTTCGCTCGAGATCTCTCGACGAAACTGCCACACAGTTCAACGCTCGTTAAGTATTTCCCCCCCCCTCTCATCACGATAAACGTCCAAAAATACTCATACATCGTTACAAAAGCGATACGAAACGCATCTCGCTCAAGCCCGCGTTTATGGCACATTTTAAATGTTGCAAAGCAACTGTCTATTATAATTCTAATCCTATCTTCTTACACCTATCCTCATACAACATCTCACGCTTACTCGGCGATTTGGAATTAACTATAAACAAGTAGTTTTTTTTTCTTTTTTTTTTTTAAGAAAAAGAAGCCTAATATTTATTCATACTTTTTTGTCAATACTACACACATATGTGCTGCCAATGCGGGAGGGGGCTATATTTAAAGAGATAATTACTTAACACTGCTCTAAATAAATCTAAACGAAGTTCGTATTCGCGATCAAGTTGTATTTACATATTAGCTGATACATATTGGGTGTGTATGTTAGACGTAAGGCGCATCGATTAAGGAGTTTCAACGAGTCGCTTGGCTCGTTGTTGAAGATTTATGCTCCGTGTATTTCGTGAGTCAACAAATAAAAACTCCCTGTTCCTTGTCATAGACAAGTTCTCATATTGTAAGAACGATTTATCAACGATTTATTTGTGTATCTTTTATATATGTAACTTTCTCACACAAAACATTCTATATTAATCTTCATCAGATATTTATCAGTTATATAAAGTTATAGACGTTATTTTTGTGTGGATTATTATTAATATTCTGATGTACGCGAAATGTGTATACTCTAGAAGAAAACACATCAGTTCTCTTGTTACTTATCTTTCAATTACATTATTTAGCTTACGCAGGAAAGTTTACACATTCCTGGCCTGTAATTACGCCGAGCATAAATCGGATCTAAGTCAATGTTTACAACTCGATGATATACCTATAATGTTAATGTGTTAATAATAATTTATTACGATTACGTAGAGATCGATCATACGTATACTTAGGTTGTCAGCATGCTTGTTGGCGAATATTTTTTACGTATAGATACATAAACAATTTTTTAAATGTCATCACAGTAGTAATTCATCGTGAGATACATCTAAAACGTACAATCGATTGTCCTTGATATGGTTTGCACCGAAAATATTTCGTTCCTAAATTTTATATTATTTGTACACTTTATTATATTGTCTTTCTAAATAAAAACCGAAAAGAAAATCTTTCCGAATTATATTACACTTCCCTTCTTCGTTAAAAACAATAAAAGTAATATGCAGAATCTCCAATTTAACGGACTAACGGGGCAAGAGCACATAAAACATTTTCTTAAACGATATTAAAATCCTCTTTAAATAAACTAATTATATATATATTTAAAGTGCAATAAATTGCTCTCAATGTTATACAAAAAATTAGTTCTCACCGTTTATTTCCATGTTCGTGTAAACTAACTGCGAATGGCCGCAATACACTTTCACCGTAAACTCGCCGATTAGCGTTATTATCGAGTGCGCGATGCTAATAACATCACTATGAACGCCCGATACTTTGCACAACACACGCGTATTATAAATATTTGCGAGCGAGACAACAATAATCGCGGGAAATGCAGAACAAATTCGCACGTAATCCTGCTCCGAATTGCGTATCCGCCATGACTGCCCGCCAATCCGAGTGCGCGATATTGCGATTCTCGAAGCGCGCGATATTTCGATTCTCGAATTGATTCTCGCGCTTCGAGAATCGCAATATCGCACACTTGGATTGGCGGGCAGTCACAGTAGACGCGCGATCCAAAGTAGAGCTACGTACGAATTTGTTATGCATTTCCCGCGATTATTGTTGTCCCGCTCGTAAATATGTATAATACGCGTGTGTTGTGCAAAGTATCGGGCGTTCATAGTGATGTTATTAGCATCGCGCACTCAATAATAACGCTAATCGGCGAGTTTACGGTGAAAGTGTATCGCGGCCGTGAAGTGCGAGTGAGAAAACAAAATGGCCGACAAATTTTGTTCGAATATTATTCCGTCTTTTTCGCGATTGTTCGCGTCTCGAGCGCAAATATGTGTGTCGTAAAGTGTCGTGCAGTTGTAGTGATACGTACTTAGCGTTGTTGATGATGCTACTTTGGTGAGTTTACGATGAAATCGTATCGCGGCTATTTCCGTGAAGTGCGAGTGAGAACGACGAACCTTGTTAAAATTATTCCGTTCTTTTTCCCAATTGTTGTCGTCTCGGGCGCAAGTATGTGTGTCATGAAGTATCGGACAGTCGCAGTGATACGTAATTAGCGTCGTGTACTCGCTGATAATGCTATTTGACGAGTTTACGGTAAATTCGTATCGCGGCTATTTCCAAAAAGCGCGAGTGAGAAACAAAATGGCCGACGAAGTTCGTTCGAATTGTCGTAGTTTTCGCGATTGTCTTGCGCGCAAATATGTGTGTCGTAAAGTATCGGAAGTTCACAGTAATACATAATTAGCGTCGCGTACTTGCGAGTGCGAATGCTATTCAGCGAGTTTACAGTGAAATCGTATCGCGGCCGTTTGCGCTTCCGCGATAAGTGCGCGAGAAACAAGATGTCCTACACGCGAGTTGCTCCAGCTAGTGGTTCCAGAACCAGGACAGTGACAAAAACCAGAGCGATATACATATCTACGGAGCTGGATGGGGAATGGATGGAATGTAACAAGATGAAATGTACCAAGTAAGTGTACATCAGCTTAGATACTGTATATTAAAAAACAAAAAAATTGTAGTTTTTTGCTGTTATATCAGCTCAAGTAAATCTCTTAAAAAAATTTGCTGTCTATTGCTAATTGTAAAAGAAACAGAATAATTGAAAATATCAGTATAGTAATGTACTCACACATTTTATTACAATAATACAAATGTATCGTTTTGATATATTTTAAGAAATTTAAGAAACATGTATTTAAGATTTGAGCACAGTTAACGCTTCCGTGTAATTTAAACCTTCCAAGATATAAGCTAAGTTTTCAACTGACGCATCTTCATCTTCTTCAGCCCATATCTCGAGCATATTCTTACATTGTTCATATGGTGTTGGTTTGCTTTGAAAGAAAGCAATTTCTTCATTAGTATAGCCAAATTTCGTCGCCAGCTTCTTCCAATCATTTTTCAGACTTTCCGATAATTTCACTACCATTTCCGATGTGACTTTATTCAATTTTCTGGCTTTTATATCGGTAGTCTCAGAGTCTACCTGCTCATTATCTTGCTTCAAAACATCTTCATTGAAATCTTGATCAGCAGATTCCGATGGTGGCGTCGTTTCTTCAGTTTCTGATTTTATATCAGACTGTACTTGCTATATACAATCAAAGATAAGATATAAATAGATTAAAAATATGGTGCATTCAAGGAATATTGAATACTCACAGGGCGATCTTTGGCAATCTTCTTGATCATCGTTTCAAGATATTCAGGCAATTTATTAATGGGGTTGTTTCCGTGAACGAAAAAATGCGGACTTCGTCTCGCCAACAAACGTAACGCTCTCCAACCAAAGTTCCCGTCATTTACTTTTCTAAATTAGAAACAAAAGAATAATAAAAATAACAAAAATCATATTAAATATATGACCAACGAAAGCACTTACTTGTATTTATCATCAACCATCGCGGCAGGATCCAATTCTAATATGGCATCTTCAAAATACGTTTCTAGGGACGGAAGGAAATCTCTATCTTTAGATTTGCAAGCCTCAAGATTGTTAGGACACAAATTCCATAATTTAGTGAGTTCTGGGCTATTAAGAAGTAACATAGGTTTAATCATTTTACTCTTGCAAATGTTGATTATTATATTTAGTGAAACTTTCTTACTTTCCCATGTGATATTTGCCAATTGCTTGCGCATCTCTGATAACATCACCGATTCTTCGTTTTCTCTTCGGCTTTCGCGGTTCTTCATCGGCGGTATCTGACGTCGGCCTTTTAAACGGTGGACAACCTTCGTTTTTCCATGCATTCCAATGTTCCTCGCGTTTCAAAATATTCTTTACAGTTTCTGCAAATGCCGGTCCATCAGGTGGCGTTTCAGTTAATAGAGAGTAAACTTGATCTGTGGTAGTCTTCACCCATTCCACTTGGTCCGACTTGAGTTCATGTGTCTCACTTCAAATTAAAAAACATCATAGTGATTCGATAGAGTATATGCTGTGATACATTTTATTTGAGAAAAGCAGACCTTGTCTCATAGCCACTGGCAAGAAAGCTTTGGAAAACAAAGATTGTTTCATAACTATTCAGATGTTGTTTCTAATTGTTATCGAGCAATTTAATAATTTGATACAAGAATTGTCAATTTGATAAAGGAAAACAAAATTTCTGAATTTATACAATAAGGAATTTGTTTTCTACAGAGCGTCAGAAAACACTTACGCCTTAAATTTAACAGTGCTGTTTAAGTACTGGAAAAGAATGAGAAATTGCAGCAGTACATATCGCCTAAAATTAGAGTCAGAAAGTTGTAGTTCCAGTAATTTTTGATTGGTCAAATATTTTGCAAAGTAGTGAGTTTCTTTATGAGAGCCTTCTCCAGAAGAATCCATCTTCATGTATGTTGTAGGATAACTACGTTGTTCCTCCAATTTAAAAGAAGCAAATGCTGATAGCACATTAGAGGCATGCTACAAAATTATAAATATATTTATATGTACATGTCATTTATTACATACGCATCATGTATATGAGCATATATACTTTTGAAAATTATATATATACTTACAGTTGAAAAGACTTTCCAGTGCATTTTATTATAACATTGATTAGGATTTCTAAAAAAATCCTGTAGAGCCCAAAACTTTCTATATAAATTATAATCAATAGGTATTTTGTTTTCTGATTTGTCATCATCTTTAGTTATTTGTTCAAGATCATTTTCTGCTTCAGAGCCAAACTCTGTGTAATTTTCTAGATTGAATTCACTAACAATATTCAAGCCTGACCTTTCAGAAAAAGGAAAGAATTTTGCTAGAAACAGTAAAATTCTGCCACAAAATACAGTTTGTTGTGAGCGTGACAATCTTCTCAATAAGTCATTACACATTCTTAGTAAATTATTTTTGCAAGCAGTAAAAAATAGATCTTCCTTCCATATATTAACATTGTTCTCCACAAAGATAAACAGTTCTTCACACTTGTCAAGAGTCATAGAATCAAAGATATCACCCAGTAACATCACTGGCATACTAGCTGTTGCTAGATCCTTCCTGCATAATTCTATGCAAAATGTGATGTACGATTCGAGAACACTCACATTGTCTGAGTTTTCTGTTAGCACTATCAATAGAGTATCTCGTAGTGCCTGATCGACTGCAGCTTTTCTGTCACCATCATTTGTACAGCATTCAATACATTTCTTTTGAAATGATGCAACATCTGACAGCTTGAAATAATCTCGTAAGTAATTCTGAAGAAAAAAACAAAAATGTTTCTTAAATAGTATGTAACTAAACTACAAATATAACATTTTACTACTTCTTCAGAACGTTCGACTTACGCTATAATTTTTTCTCAGAATTTCAAACAGTGCCATAATTATTCACTGTATATAATCACATATTAAAAAATAGTAGATATCTACTTATTATTTTTATTGTAAACTAGTTTTGCTTAGCCACTCTTTTTTTTTATTCCACATTCCTAGCTTTTCCAATCTCATTAGCAACAAGAAGTTAGGTTAGGTTATGTTAAGTTACTGCCGCGTAGAGATCTTCAAGCCGGAAACACACGAAAAAACTTAAGTAGTGAGATGTAAGCATGAAGCAAATTAACCAATCACAGGCTATGTAACTTATGTTTGAAAATGCTGGCCTGTGGTTGATTTGCTTATTCTAGTATCATGTTTATACTACTAATAAATTTGGAATATTTTACAAAACAATATCTATATTATATATCACACAAACTATTATAATCAAATTTTAGCATAGTTATAAAATATCTTAAACAAGACACAAAAAAAGAATCATTTTCTGCTTTTATAAATGTGAAGGATCTTTTATTAAAAACATCAAAATATCTTGTACAATAATTAATGTTCTATTTACATTTTACTTTGCTGATTCATAACAATTCGGTATAATTTAATATAAACGAATAAATAAATAAATAGATTAGATAACGTTGTTTTATCGCTGACCACAAGCTGACAATTATTGTGATCATTACTTTTTTCTTAAAATTTTCAGTCTATAATAACGAAAACTGAAAATAAGTATGTAGTATAAAAGAGACCCAAACTTCTCTTCTAGTTGTCGTAATCATTTACATATCTACATCTGTATATCCTTTTTTTTTTTTATTACACTTTTAGACAATTTTTCACAATCTTCTTCAGAGCTTGCGTAAATTTCTTTTGTATTAAATACAAATAAGAGAAGAAAGTGAAAACAATCTATAGCATTCGAATAACTATAGGTTTTTTCTACTAAACAACTCTCCCACATTTCTTCCATAAGGTGCACTTACTAAATCGTTCATAGAGCGATATACGTAAAGCTGTTATCAAACTCTTCCTATCAATGCTTTATGCTTGAAATATTAATGATTAGTAAAGTATAAGAACTTATTTAAGTGTGTGTGAACATTTACAGATTAGTTCAGATTTTAGGATACCGTTAACATTTCAGTCTGCAACTCAGTTACAATTTACGTATCTTAAATCTTGAATCTTATCGATTCTTATCGAATCTTTATGATATTTGGCAACATTCTCTTAATCGTATCTATATCGAAATTGATTGCATTTCGTTGTCTAAATTTTGAATGTTCCTAATATCTTTGTTACAATAATGATAGAGTATGACGATAAAGTTCAAACGATAAAATCACCCCATTATTTTTGAGCAATTCAAGATATGCCTCTGAAAGCGATGTTACGTGATTTCAGACGCGTATATATAATAATTGTTTTACTGAGTAGACATAAATATGTAGATATAAATGTGTTTTACGTTATAAATTAGTTTCTTAAACTGAGATGCAGCTAAACTGAATGAAAATCGTAGTTTGCGCGCAAAACAGTCCATCTTGCTTCGAAAATGCAATTATCGTGTAATAAGAATTATAGGAAATACGTATTTTACGAATCGAGTTTTGACTCTACTTGACAATACTGTTAACGAGTATAAATTAGAAAAATTAATTTGTACAATTAAACTTCTTTTTAAAGAAGAACACCGCAATATTAAATAAATATCGAGATAATTAGCGAGGAAACTGTAAAATTCGTAATGCAACAAGAGCTTATATATAAAGTGTAGCTCAAGTTCGCGAAATATAATTAATTTGTGCATATTTTCCTAAAAGACTATCTCTGAGTCTGTTTTTTAATTGTTAATTTTTGTAAACGCGCTTTTAATCCATGTGGATTTAATTTCACTCTTACAACTTCGGGTTTGTTCTCAAGCTTCTTACGAATTTCCTCCATTCGTTCTTTTTGTATCCTCTGCTGCTCCTTTTTCCAGATATCCTGTAAAATCCAAAATTCTTGTAATTTGTTTGTTAGCTTTCTACATCTTGCATTTTGAATATGAGCAGTACCTTAAAATCTCGGCAAAAACCAAGCCACAGATTAAAAAAGTCATGTGGCTCCGCGGTTTCTAATGTAGTGCCTTTTGGAATGAACTGATAAAATCGCATTACAGACTTAAATTTGTTCTTGGCCTCTTGTAATTCTTCCTTTTTGCTTGCTAAATCAGTACCTGCCTTTGCCACAAATAAATCCACTTTCTTCTTAAATACCTGAGATGTAGCTGGATCCGCATCCACAACTGTATTGCACGTTTTTCTGCATGCTAAAACAAATTAGTTTTACATAAACAATATTTTTGTATATTACATATATACAATAAAAATACTAAGATAAA
Source organism: Pseudomyrmex cubaensis (assembly GCA_014825685.1). Taxonomy (NCBI): domain Eukaryota; kingdom Metazoa; phylum Arthropoda; class Insecta; order Hymenoptera; family Formicidae; genus Pseudomyrmex; species Pseudomyrmex cubaensis. The sequence continues at coordinate 10,566 of QVOA01016981.1, read as the reverse complement.
AAAGAATAGAGAATTAATTAAATGTATAAAAAATTTCACTCACTTTCTAGTTCTTTTTCTAATCTCTCAAGTTCTTTAGCTATTTCGTCAAACTTAATCGTTGATGCGGCTTCTACATCGGCCGGTTCAGGCACTGGTAGGGGTAATAACTCATCAAAATTATGCTCCTTTTCTTGAGATAATTTTGCGTTAACGACATAATGTAACAAAGTGACACCAGGTACGTTAGACTTGACATCTTTCAGTTTGCCGAGAATTTCCAGGCCAAAGCCATCGGCTTGGCCACGCATCATATTTCCACCGTTCATGTAATTGCCCAAGGTTAATATAATTGCTATTACTTTCTTCAAAGACTCAGATGTAAGAATGAAATCGCACGTAGAACGTACGTTATTTAATTTATAGGAAACCGATGAGATTGCCTCTTGAAATTCCGATTGCAGCATTAAACAAGCTATTCTTTCGGAAAAATGCTTTATTCCAGATAATCGTTTGAGAAATAATTCCGGTTGATCGAGAGGAATGTCTGGATTCATCGATTCGTGAGCTGTAATCTGTTCTATCTCGTCTTTCGTGGGTTTCTGAAAATTAACAAATGTTAAGATAGCAAACACACTTACTTAAAACAGAAAACAAAAAATTGTTTATGTCTTAAATTATTCTTTAACTACGGAAAAGATGGAAATATAGAAGTAGTTAAAATTTTAAAGAAAAACTAGTAGTTTCAAATCGTCACTTTTATGTGTGTGTTAAAATACATATATCTGAGATATACTATTTAGTTATTATAATCAGGATCATATATATGACAAGTAAAAGAATACACATTTTTGTTAATACATGTCAAAACAAGGATCTGAGAAAATAGAGTGATATGGATTAGGCAGATAAATGAAAGAAAAAACGGTATTTTATATTATAAATCTTTTATTATTTAACTAACTTGTTTTCAATAGTTTTTCAAAAAAAAAGTAAAAGTAAAAGTTATTAAAAAAGAAATAATTGAAACAATTTTTAACAATATTGCGAGTCCATCCATTTACAACTCTTATTTCTATCTTTTCCTTTATATTTTTACTCACGATTTCGTAGATTTGTTGCAATGCTTCTAGACTGATCACACTTGTATCTAAATTATAAGCCGCATTTTCGATCTCGCTAAAGTCAATATGCAAACTTTTTTCAAGAATTCCCACCATCTTTGATCGCTTTGAGTCAAGTATTTTTGCTGGTTGAATTTTAGAACTTTTAGACGTCTCCTCGCTTTTCTTGACCAGATTTTTTTCTCTCACTTGACGCGAAAATAAATCAGCAAACTCTTTCATATTTAGATTCTCTTCCTCCGTAAGCTCTAACCATAGAGGCACCTAAATAAAAATTGAACAGGCTCTTAATGCGAAATTATTATCCCATTAGGAACATATTCTGTTATTGGAATCTATATTCCTTGTTTTTTTTTACCTGGGGTGATGATTCTGAAGCGTCTACGCAAGTTTGATTAGCCGCAATAACTGGCACTACAATCCTCGTCCAATAAAGCGGTTTCATAGGCACGTCAGGATTCATAGGTTGCTTTCTCATAACTAAAAAAGCAAGGAACTGTGTTACGCGATGCAAATATCAGAATCTTGCATATAAAAAGTTGTACAGTATACTCTTGATTATCTAAATAACAGATAATTTGGATAATTCAGGGTACACTGTACTTTTAAAGTCTCGATACCTACTGGCTCTGCTTGGCGGATTCCACCCTCCGACTGGTGGAGCAGGTAAAGGACAAGGTCCCGTTGCACCAGGAAATGCTGGCGGTGGTGGCGGACCTGCACCCGATCCTCCGATAGGAGGCGGAGGTGGAGGAGGTATACCTTGCATACTTGGCGGAGGTGGCGGAATTGGCGGACCGCTCATGGCACTTTGTATAGCCCCAGGTGGTGGTAGTGGTGGTGGTGGTGGTGGCGGCGGTGGAGGTATTCCGCTCATGGTAGTTTTATCGAATGTTTTATCTGTAGTACTTTGAGGCATACAGGGTGCAGGAGGTGGCGGAGGAGGAGGTATGCTACTTTCACAACTCTGTGTTGTCATGGACGGAGGTAAGGGCGGAGGTGGTGGTGGAGGTATTATATTTTGTAGAGGAGATGGCGGAGGTATAGCACTTATGATACTTTGCATTGGCGGAGGAGGAGGAGGAGCAGACATCATATTTGCAATCGGTGTAGGTGGAGGCGGAGGTGGGGGCGGAATAAAAGATTGTGACGTCGAAGAAAATGTATTTTGCGATGGCATGGGCGGGGGTGGCGGTGGTGGTATTCGAAGAATGTCCGTTAATTCTGTCGACGAAGTTATCTTTTCGGTTTTCACTGATTGAGTTGCAAGTACAAGCGGAGAGGGTGGTGGTGGAGGTGGTGGAATAAAAGACTGCAGTGACGTTGTCGACATTGAGACAGATGTAGATCTCGAAAAAGATTCTGGTGGCAATGGAGGTGGCAATGGTGCTGGATACGGCTTCAACTCTTCATCTGTCTGATTATTATGTGACAAGCACCGACTCGATATCGTGTCAATCGATGTTTTATTCGGGGAAGGAATCACAAGGGTCATCTTGACTTCTTCAAGATCTGTGATGTCGCTTCTAGTCGATAATGATCTCTTAGGAATACTATCATTAACATGATCAGTTTCGCTAGTATCCTTATCCGCGGATATTGAAATTCTCGGTGAAGTTTGAGTAGACTGACTCTTTGTGCTTGATAGCTGATTTTTGGATATTTTACACAGTCGTTTAATTTCATCTCTCAATTGTTTTATCTCTTCCTGATATTGATGTATATCTTCGGGCATGGAATATTCAGGACTGGTTTGACTGGACGTGGTTCGAACTGAAAGAAAATCATCTGCCGGCGCGCAGACGTCTGTCCTATCTACCTGATTGAAAAATATATTTTCAAGATAAATAATCACAAATGTGCCTGTAAAATTAATTGATAGATCAATATCTTACCACGGATGTGATTTTCTTCGCGTTCGATACTAATGAGATCTGAGAGATTGGCAGGTTTTCTTCTGAAACATTTATATACAATTATATATAGTGAAATAACTTCCTATTTCTAAAATCATGATAAAATGAGACAAATATTTTATATAGATAAGAGTTTTTCTTTCTGATGCTTTGTGAAGTTTAAATAAATACTAAGCCACTCTTTGAATGAGCGACTGTTTTATCTCAACTTTAAGCTGTTATTAGCAGCACTTGTATCTTTATGAACTTGGAATCTATTCTAATTAATATGATACACGTTGCGAGAACAACGCGGTTGTTTGTCGTTATGCAGTTCTTATCTCACATAATCAAGATTACTAATCGAGATGAGTGATTTTTCTAGGTACGTCTTGCCTCGTGACATGTCATCATTAACACAAGTTTTAAAAATCATTACGCAAAATATATATACACTATTAATTAACACTGAGCGCGTTTTTCTACAGTATGACAACAACGTTCTACAAGAAACGAACTTACTTTTCGGCAAAGACCGATGCAAAACTGTCAGTGTCATTTATACTCTTCATAGATTACGATTAAAAGGATTATGTTGTTTTAATTCGATATCTAATCAGCAATGTGTAAATATACATGTAACCCACATGTGTACGCTTTGTATATTTACAAACGCACGCACACTCGTTTTTTCTTCGTAATCACTTTTCAATATCGCGTCCATTCAATGTTAGGCACCTCTTCATTTCGCGTAACATCACGGTTGTCACAAACACGTATTTTACTGCGTTGCTCCGCAAGGCACTGCCGCATCTTATTTGCGAGAAAGAGCACGGACCAGACCGAGTCTAACTCCGTGAACGCCCCATCGATAAGACTTATCGACAAACAAACGCGTTTTATTCGCACGTATCGTTCGCATTAACCTCGGCAACGAGTGATACGGATTATTTGGTGGCTGTTTAAAAACATATTTAATCGATGCCGCCGATGAGAAAGGTGATTATCTTTATTGCCGCACGGTGTGACAGGCGTGATTGCTATCTACCGCTGTTACGACATCGAGCCATTTTTTCGCGGACGTACGAACACCTCATAAATTACGTCACTGAGAATAAAAAAGTATATGTTTACTTTTCGTAACATTATCGCGCGTCTTTTCTTCCGTCACGAGATAAGAGCATCATTTTAAACTTACTTAAATCATTAGTGCGACAGATTCTAGGTCGTGCGCTGACCCATAGCTAGAAGTTTATCTTGCGCGATTATTTTTTTATGATTCGATTTCTCAAGAAGCAAATCCATAAGATTTAAAGTTTTTTAAAAAATATTTTTTTCTAGAGAAATTATTATCTGTCTTGAAACAGTTGATTAGATCTCGCAATTACGACAAACATTGACAACCTTTGTCTTCTTTTACCTTTAAACTGCTTGTGACGATTCGTTTTTTGAGGAACAACACTTTTGGAATATCTTTTCTTAGCACTGTTTCTATCTAGTGTCAAACTAGCCACTCTTCTTAACACTGTGCCTTCGCTTACAGAACTTTCGTAAACACTGTGCCGTCTCTGTAGAGAGGTGATGGTTGTTAACTTGTCGTCCAATGGTATATCTAACAAAGATACATTTCTTTAAAATGTTGAATAACGTTGTATGCAAATTATATTGACTTGGATCTACCAGAAAGTTATCGTCAAGTTTTGTCATCACTTGTTTAATTTCTAAATAGCAGACTAAGTGCTTGGTAAATAATGACTCATCTAAAATTAAGAAACTATTTCTCACTTATACGAGGACTCATGTCTGAGAGGTGGATCTTTTTGTGCCTCGAGATTGTAAACGATGACTTCTTTTCTTTGCTTTCCGAAGACGGTTTCGTTACTTCCACTTTGATTGTCGCGACCGGACTAGTGAGCTCTCCGGGATCAGTAAAGACACTGTCACTCGAAGATTCCTGGCTGGGCGGTGTCGGCATTTCCGCAACGACCAGGCCCTTGTTTGCCAACCGCCAAGAATCGGTCACCAGCAATGGCGGTAGCTGGATCATTGGCGTTGTCGGGGTCTGCGCCGGTGTTGTTGGCGTCGTGATACTTGGACGGGTAGATTCTGTCACACATGGCTTCGCTGTCGTTGTAGTGTCCTTGCGATATTCAAACTCTATACTTTTCTGAGTGTCCTAATTATAAAGAAATCTTATTGCTACAGCGATTCAAAGTTGCAACAATTTTACTCACAAGAAAATGAGTAGATGATTATATTCACATTTTTTAATTATGCAGAACATCTAGATTATAGATCGCTTGAACAAGTATTGCTTGAATTTTACTCATAAGAAAAAACAATAACAATACCTCGGTTAACACCACTTTAGGCGGTTGCGGCGCCTGTCCTTTGGTATGTCCAGGTGTCTGCGGTGGCTGGGGCGCCTGTCTCTTGGCATGTCCCGGTAGCTGCATCTTTCCGAAGTTGATCCTGGTCACTTCGGATTCATTGCGGCTATCGGGAATTTTAGGGAGTTGGTCCCATTTATCTTTCTTTTGGTCCTCGACCAAAGTGTCAAGATCTTCCGAAGATGCGGTCACTGCCGCACTATCTTTCTTCTTCTGTTTTTTCTTACTATCACTGTGCAGATTACCCATTGTGCTAGATAGTTGTGGGGTGTTGTCTAAAGCGCTCCAGGAGTAGAGCAGACGAAAGTTGTTGACCCAGAGATGAAGGAGGTCCGACAGCTTTGATCGCGGCGGCGTAGCCTGGGCCGCGACTGCGCCTTGACCATGGCGGGCGTGCATCTGTGGTCGATAATCGAGAACTGCGGTACTTGCGATCTTCGCGCGCGGTTGTCGCGTGCTGATTACTGCGAAAGCAAGCACGAGAACAAGTAATCACCTTATAAATTTGATGCACTTGATAATTATGATTTCACTGGTTCATTAATAAATAGATATCTCTCGACGAAATTACGTTCTGAGACTTTGCAAAGAAAAAACACGAGAAAAATAAAGTCGTAAATATAATCCATATCTAATTGATCAATGATTACCTTGATAATAAGATATCGTTACGTAACCAAATATTGACAGCGTCAATATTAATACCCTTTTATCACATGCGGTAGCTGAGCAACGTGATGTGCTATCACTTGAACACTGAACATGTCCATATAAAGAACATCGATTTATTATTATTAACGCACATATGTATACACATCGATGTCACTGGCAATTATCTTGACTGCATCATTTTTTTCACGGTAAGAAAAGAGTAAAAGTGAATATTTAACATGCAAATCTATCGCGATGTAATTCTTTTCAAAACAAAACAAGAAAATTAAGTACACAAATTTTACGTGATAGATGCTAAACCATTCAGCAATTAGCAGTTATGCAAATAAATTAAAATTAAAATAAATACATAAATAATTTACTTTTTGACGTGTCACTTTTGTATATTTAAATATTTAGAAGTGACTATTACAGAGCGGATTTTTATGTCAAACAAAACAAAATCGTGTCACTCAGGTCAATATACGTACATAAACATGGTGCATAGACGTAACCCGGACTATAGGCTTTAAATTATTTGTAGAACATAATTTTTGTACGTAGAAACAAGAAAAATAACGTCTTGATATCACATGAGTCGCAAAATTAAATACAGCATTAATTAGCATAATGAAAATGCACGAATATTTTCTTCGGTGTAGCATTTATCTTGGTTGACGAGCATGATATTGCAACTGTTTTCATTTCCTTTTGTTTTTCCGCCGATAAGTCACATGTAATCTGCCACATTGTTAAGTCGCAGAGAATTTACACAATTTTTTTGCATATACACGCAATGTCTTTTAAACTTTTCAAGTGTTGCGGTCAGAACTTTAGCCTAACAACTCACTGCCCCCACATAGTGATATCGATCACGCGACTAGAACGCCGTATCGTGCCTATTCCTGTTATTATATACCACTTGTTATGCTTTAAGAAATCAATTTTCAGAGATATTTCAAGGCCAAGAAATGCTACAGCTATTCCTCGTTGTGCTAAACATCATATAGTTCAAAATTATTATGCAGCGTCTTTAGTATAAATTGCAATAAACAAAACAATTAATCTGCGTTTATATAAATTAAAAATATAACAGGATAAAAATTTAAATAGGTAAAGGATTTTTTAAGTAGTATTATGGTTTAGTTAGAATAAAGAAGAATAATTTTGTTTACTTTATTTTATATATTTGTTATGAAAAGTTTTGCACAAATCATACATCTTTATAGATACATTCTTTTATTTTATATATAAATGTAAAAAACCAATTATATAATTTTATCTATCCTCTTGTGTACTAATACTTGCAAGAAGAGATTTGATGCGTTACTACGTAACATTAGCTTTGTATAACGTTAGTTGTTTATTACGATCATAACGAATTAGAATCACTGTCAGTCTTATAAAGATTATGAGCATGCTCGGTAGAGGTAAGCGCATCATAGCAACTATTTTCTCAACAGGAGCGTGTCATGTAATTTGGTGCGATGTTGCATCGTGAGCACATCCCTCTTACCTGATTTTCGCACGTTGCGACAGCACCGCCAGCATGTTGCGCGTTGTACTGTGCTGTTTGCGCGTGCCACTGAAAACTTGCATCTCGCCCATTATCGATTGTTCACAGCGGTATAGTAGTTCCCCGCACATTTTTCACCAATCGCCTAACTCCGCGACTATAAAATATCGCCCTGGTTACCGCGGAAAACACGATATTGTACAGCAAAAAGCCTTCGAGAATTTTATTGAACAACATAAAGTGGGAGGAAGCTCCGACACATTACAGCGCGCAAGCTCGCGCAATCGAGCCCTCGAGGTCGATATATCGACGCCGAGGTCGACAAAAGCACAGCCACAGTTCTCGATAGTTTGTCTTGCTCGTGATATAAATAACACGCGGGAATCTGGGACATAAATTCCCATAAATTCCAATTGTTCGCCAACGTTTGCTTACCGTGTGGAAATATATCGCAACATATGTGTTTAAATTATAGAATAATTGTGTTCTTCAAGAGAGAAATATTGATCGTCGAAATAACTTTGTAAAGAATGTTGTTTTGAAATGAGGGAAAGATGGAAATAATGAGAAACGCGAGATTGTCGCTTCATCATTTATTTTATATTGCAACATAAAATTTGTACAAATAATAATTCATTATATCATAACTATAATGGATAATTATACGAATTTCATGGGTACGCACGTGTGCACGCACGTGTGCGCGACGCGAGCGATAATACACGCGCTATTAATTAATACATATTGCGAGCAACCGCGCACAGGCGCGCGGCACGCGATGCTTATTGGATCATCGTAACAGTTCGGCGATCTCTGCAAAACTATCCTGTAAAAATCGACGAGATCTTGTAAGGATCTAATATCGTCCTAGCCGGCACACAACCGGCGCTCGTAGGCATTCGTTTCTGCTGGAGATTCCCTCGTTCGTTCTCGGACACACACATGCGTTTATATATATTTATATATTTATATAATTTTTTTTTCATAGAGTGGACGACTTCAACGAGATAAATCGGTCGTCTCTCGTTCACATTGGGAGCTATTTAATTATTTCAAAGAAACATACATTCTCTCGTATATTTACAACATACATCTACTTCGGCGAGCGACGTAAATTCGAAGTAACTCTACAACTTAGCTGCTCGTCCTCGTTATAATTATTTTCTTACAACGTAACATTTTTTTTTTCTTTTTCCCATGACATATAGACTCACACACATATCATACATACATGTAGTACATTTTTTTCTTTCTCTCAAACTATCTCTTCTCGCTATGTACAGAATTTCAGCATGATTTTCGTTCTCTTCGCACGTAATTTAGCGCGAAAATCGATCGAACACGGTCTTGTTGGCGTTCTCGGGATTTATTAATCCTACGTATATATATATAGGCGTGTTTAAAGTACACATGTATTCTCTACGATTTCGTTGTGCAAAAATATGTCGACTATTTTTTCTTCGTTTTTTTTTTTTTTAGCCTTACATCGGCGTTTCCGCAATCCGACTTTTTCCTCGTATATCGCGCAGTTACGTGTCATTTGCAATCTTTGCATCAGGGACACAGCGAAGACCATACAACGCATTTGCGTTCTCTGAGTAATTATACCGAAACGAGTAGATTTTCTGTTTATTTTGAATACCGGCGTTTTTCTAAACGTTGCATCACACGTCTAACGCTTTAACTTTCGCTCTATGAAAGACATGGAAGTAGGAGATTTTTACATCGATCTCTCATTCAAATTATATATTTTGCTCTAAAAAGCAAATTAATATTGTCAGTAAGAAAATAAAAGAAATGAATGTAAATAAACAATATAAGTCCTAATAACATAATTCAATCTGATAAACTAAAAACAGCCGCAATATAAAATCAAAAAGAGCAATATGTAATTAAAATGCACAAGTTTGAACAAGATATATTTTCATATAAAATTATACCATGTACTATTTTAATATCGAACAGCGTATTAGCATTAGCAAGTGAATTCGCTTCGCAAAAAAGATGTATTAGAGAGATCGAAAGATAAAAAGTAAAAAAAAAGTAAAATTATTGCCCAGCAGATTTGAATGACGTCATGATAAATATAACCGTACTTCATTACCGAAGTAATCAACGAAGAAGATTACGTCCAACAAGACTCGTTACGATCGCGTTGTTGTACGTGCAGCACGACATGGTTTCGGTGGATATACTTAAAGTATTTGTGTTCCTAATTGCGCCTATATACGTCGTGATACACGAGACTAATGGCCACACAGAACCGCGGCGTATATACGTCGATCCGCATAGCGAACGCGCAATCGCAACGGTCGAGATGCGATCGTCCGACCACAATGTCTCCGAGATTGCATTACGAGCAAATGAGATCACAAATGATGTGCGACGCAAACGCGAGGCCAAGTTCCGCTCTTTATCGCTCTTTTATAAATATGAAAAGTACCACAGCAATGGCATCGATAAAATCTAAAAGAAGAAAGAGAACGTAGCTTTTATTTTATTTAAACACAATAAAATAAAAAGTATTTTATTGTTCTGCTGTAAAATCTTTTATATAAAATTTTTCAAAAATAGTATATACATTTTTATCATTTTTGTGTTCGTGCGTAAAAGCGATACTTCGCCGGCGTTCGATCGACGATAGAAAAATATAAAACTGAAGAAAGAAGTAAAACTCAACAAAAGGCGTCGCATAATCTTTATACGTCGCATATATAACTATAAAACGGAGTGACGCGTAAAATTCGCGCAAACGTAAAAAAGTGTCTATACATTTGGGGCGTATTTATCGTAACTCTGAAGTATTGCGGGCTGAAACAGCAAAGTTCGTTGTTACTAAAGATTCGTTTTAAGATTGATTTAATATTATTTTTAAAGAGAGTCGTGTGATGCATTCAACATATAGTAGACTCTCACGTTCTTATTTTATCAGAAACTTATTCAAATATTTACAGCTGTGTGATATAAACGCGTCGTCCGTCGGTGTTGCATAATATATATTGTAATGTATA
>QVOA01016967.1:0-146180 GCA_014825685.1 Pseudomyrmex cubaensis | reverse complement strand
CCCCCGTAGTCTCTCGAGAAATATACGTCTCTCAATGCGTTTTGCGTCCGTTGATATTATTGAGCGAGACCGTCATCTTTTTTCTTCCTAATATTATTTTTATCATTCTATGTTAAATAGAATATAGAATATTAAAGATGCAATTTGACCGAGGCAACAATATAATTGATGTAACTGTATTTTTTTGACAGAAGGTTTTCGATTATCTTTGTTTGGTCCGACATCATATCAAATATGATTAAAATTTTCGCATTTTCCAGACCAGGCTAATTCGAAGATATCGAATAAAAACTAACGTACCGACGCTGATACTACTTGAAGGATCCAACGGATCTATAGTGACAAGAGGCGGCGTCGAGCGAACTATTGCCGATCCTACCGGCGTGGAATTTCCTTGGAGACCGCCACATCCGAAGGCCGCCCTCGAAGACGGACCTCTTCTGCCATGTGGTGCCCGTGGTAGCAACGAGCCTATGTTACACGAGGAGCTCCGTCACTGTTTCAAAGGAGTTTATTTTAGTGCACACTGGGTAAGTCGTGTCCCCGAATTTTGTAAATGCATATTAGAAATTTGACTTTTATAACAGAAAATAAATTTGTTTCAACAAAAATATAATCATTGTTAAAATTATAAATTATTAATCTCACTTTTACAGTAAATCCACATTTCAAAATTGCGTGTATTAATGTGTGTTATTACATGTGTATATATATCGTAGTTTTAATTATTAATATATACATACATACACACACACACACACATATATATATATATATACATAATATATATACACATATATATTATATTGTTCAGTGTCCACCCTGTAAAGCATTTACCCCGCAACTCGTAGATACGTATCAACGAATCCGAGAGAGAGGTCACTATTTTGAAGTAATTTTCGTAAGTTCAGATAGGTAAGGTCCATTTTTAATATTGAAAACAATACACATAAATTTTATACATGAAAATGTTTAGTTTTAAATTGTTATTGTTACCTTCTTGCTCCAAGATATTTGTCTGTTCTGTTCGACAGATTTCCCTGTTTATATTACTTGTTGCAATACTGTAGATCTTTTGTTTTCTCAATATTTCTTTTGTGAAAGACTTCAATTGTGCATTTTCATCGCAGGAGCGAAGAGTCTTATAATGCGTACACGGAAACAATGCCGTGGTTGAGGATACCGTTCAGTCAGGAGGAAAGACGCCAAAAATTGACAACAGCTCTCGACGTTCAAGCAATACCGACTCTGGTGATTCTGGATCCTCGCGATAATATAATCACTCTGAACGGTCGCGGTGAATTGGTCGAAGATCCGGAAGGACTGGTAATATTCTGACAACTTTTTACATAATTAATTTATGTAAAACAATACTACTATACAATCATACTTTTACGAAGTCGTATATTTGTCAAATTTTTTTTTTTTTCAGAACTTTCCCTGGACAAGTAGACTGGTGAATATCTTAACCGAAAAATACGCCACATCGTTACACGACGCTCCGGCCATTATCTTGTTTGTTGGTAAGAATGTAAATAAAATATACGAGAGAAAGAGAACACGAAAAAATCTGTTGAAAGCTACAGTTTAACGTAATCTAATGTTTCCTTTTTGCAGAAGGAGAAGACTGCGAAATACAGTTCGCAGAGAGCGTATTACTGCCAGCTGCACAAGCGTACAGAAGGGATCAGCCCGATTATGATCCAAATTACGACGATCCTGATGATGCGTTGCAGTTTTACATAGCTTTGGACGTAAGTTGTACGCACAAGGCACGCATATACGTAAACTTATATTTTACGTTTTCTCAACCTGAAACATCAGATTGTATAATTTATATAAAGAAATATAAATATATACAGAACATTGCACAAATTAAAAAAAAAAAAACAGATATGCTTTATCACTTATGCTCAAAAAATATAAAAAATTACAAGTCCTTGAATATAAGACGTTCGTAAATCACGTTGTGATTACTGCAGTGCGAGACATCTGACATTCTCCGGGAATTCATTGGTTTGGATGACGCAGTACCTCTTTTGACTGCCATCGACATTCCACGGGGGATTTATGTGGTGATGGAAGACGGCGCCGAGATTACCGTGGACTCTGTGCAACAGTTTGTCGATAGATTTCTCGACAACAAACTGCCGATAAATAAAATAGCAACAGTGCATAAAACATCAAAAGTAAGCGAACAAGTGCCGGCCTAAAAAAATAATATTGAACGTTAATAGAAATCAAATTTGTAGCCAAACGTGATCAGTATGTGAAAACTTTTTTCTATTTGACAATTTTAACAAATAGAGAGTTTTCACACACTGACGTCTATGGCAATAAATAAGCATTTTATTTACGTGTTCTGGATTATATATCGTAGAATCTTAAATGTTTTTACAAAATTTTTACTTGTCAAATTTTATAAAAATGTGTGCGATTGACCAAATGTCGCGTAAGAAAATTCTCTTTCTCTATCTCTTTATTTCTCTTTCAATTTCGTCTCCGTGATATTATTACTCTTTTTTAGTAGAGAGAAATCTCCGCGTAGTTGTTTCTTGTATAATCCTTTGTGAAAACATAACCAAAAGAAAATACATATTATACCATAAACAAAAAGTAAGTAAAAAAAAAAAAAAAAAAAAAAAAAAATTATATATAAATTACTTAATAAATAACAAGTAGATGCACCAAGGAAGTTGTAATGTTTACAAAACATGGATTATTCATTATTGTAGTGTATACAAAACCGCTTCATAAATTTGTTACAGTGTTTAAAATCTCACATCTCGCGCACACAATATTTATACAAATATACATACATTCTTATTTTATAAAATTATTAGCAACGCTGAGCATTATAATGACCATCAAGAGAGTGTCCAGAAAACAATAACTCCATTTGCATTTATTTTTGCAGTCTTTTTCTTTTTTTTATAAAAGTATTAAATTTATCATATTCTTTAAATTATCAATGCAAATATGAAAACAGCACAATCTTTCGTTGTTTATTTATAAATTGTTGTATCCTAAGCATTTTTCATACAACACGACACATTTACATACAAAATCACTCACTCTCTGTCTTTCTCTCTTTCTCTCTCTCTTTTTCTCAGTACTTTTTAATTTTTATACATAAAATATCTTACAAACATAAAGCTACTATCGTCGCTGGTTAAAAAAGTTTGCGTCTAAATCGCAAAAGGAAGTTTTACGCTTCGTAAAAAAAGGCATTGTACGTCACGTGCGATAAAGTGCATTAAATTGTTCTGATAGTCGCATTAAATAAAAGAAATTCGATTATTTCATCGTGCTGTTCGTCCGATTTGTAACAATTCCGTATTCGTAATGATCATGTAAGAAGAGCTGCGAGAGCATCAAGAAACTTTGATTTTTCCTCACTTTTCAGTCTTATTACTGCAAAGAAAAAACAAACAAAATGTGTCATGATACGTCTTACTGATTAACACGCACAGTTCGCGTATTCTACTTTGTACTTACTTGTAGTGTCAAAGTAGTCTGCGTCGATATAACAACTTTTATTTTTTGCGGCTTGCTCGAACGCTCTCCCGAATAAACTGTAACAGATTCATAATTATCACAATTTTTTTTAAAGATTGTGAATAATTGGTTTTATATGTGTTTTTTCCTCGCGTCTGGAATTACCTTCTGGGTTGATCCTCACAGACTGGGGGTATGCCAACGAGGAGGCACGTTCCTTCCTCCGCATTGAACACAGCGGAGGCCACTAGAGGCCATTCGGAAGCGCGTCTGTTCCTCGTAGAACTCACGTACGCTTTAAGCACAAACTGAGCTAGCATAATCAGAGGATGAGGATGCATAAATAAATACGTGTCTATATTTCCGTCTGGCACGCTGAGATACAAGAAAGAACCGAAATTCTTTACTTGCTTGGTTTCCAGTATATTTTTTGCCGTTTTGAAAATATTGAGAAGCATAAGTTTCGCTTTCTCGATGCCGCTTTCTAAAATATCCTTCTTCGTGCGCGACAGACAATCCAGCGCGTCTAAGAAACATCGCTGTGGCTGTCTATCTTTCGTCTGAAAATGCATAACGACAATAAGAAAATACATAATCTCACAAAACCTCTCTCTATTTCAATAAATAAAAAAAATATATACATGTAATACAACAAAATATAAAATATTATTGTATTACTTAAAAGTCAGCACATATTTAGTAACTCACCGTAGAATCTAGTAGGGCCAACATGGCATAGACTATATCGGAAGCGCAATATTTAAAGCGGTAACCGTACTGAAAGGTAAAACTAGTGCCAATAATGCTGCTGACGTTGTACTTGTCGGCTACTTTTTCTACCATTTGTCGAAATTCTTGTCTAAACATAAGGTCCATTGCACGGAACAGCTGTCTAGATTGCACTAGAGGTAAACCCATTTCCGCCAAAACTTCTTTCAAACGTTGGTCTCCTCTAATGGACCAAAGACGAAACGACACCGCAGTTGACATAGAGTATTTCAAGCTGGCTTCAACCGTCCAGTGGCGATACAATGCCAATTGGAGACTTTATATTGTGAATTAAGGTGATTTAATATAATACTTAAAAATTTTTTCACATTTTGTTTTAAACTCGAAGCTAAACATCAATTAATAATTCTGAAACTTTGAGTAAGTTATGAAAAGGATACTCTTTGTCATAAGTAACTTTAGCAACACTTTGCTGCTGCGTTTGCTTATCAACATCAACACTTTGTCTATGTGTTAATCTTGAAACATGAGCTTGAAGAGAACCTTCCTCAAGAATGGCTACTCGCGACTCCACCTTATTGAGGATAGACTGTTCTGTTGAACCAATTATTGCCCACCATGCCATGTCCAAATTATCCTTTGACATATTCCATGCCATTTCAAAAACTACTGTTGCACTCTGCAATAAGAGTATAAACACATATTTTGACAAAATATTAATAACTTTATTGCTAAGCTCTTTTTAGTTCCAATACACACTGATTTGCCATAATAACTGTACTGAGTATAATTGAAAAGAATTGTCGCCCTGTTCTCAAGCCATTTTCTTCGTTCACTTTGTCTTATAAGATCTTCTTCATTCAATCTCCTCCGTTTGCTCTGTCTGTTTTCACTGTCTTCGTCTTCGTCTTCTTCGTCTGACTGCACGTATTTAAAAAATATAACTATATAGACAAACCAGAAAAAAAGAGAGAGACGATATTTTACAAGAAATATTATACATACACTATCGTCTCGGAATATATCATTATATTCTGGGATTGCATTGTCCTCATCGGGTTTGCCAAGAATACATATCTGACTCTCAGAATAAATATTACATAAATCGTAAGGTCGATGACTGTCAAGAATAAAAAATACCACAGATTCATTTGGTCGCAGCAAATCCACCAAGTCTAGAGTACCACCGCAGTTTATTGTAACGACATTCTTTATCTAAAAAAAATTGCAATTGCAGATTGTTAAAAATCTAATTTTTTTAAAGCTCTAAAATTGCTTCCGAAATAACAAAAGTAAATCACAACTTGAGTACATATCTAGCGTTCATATCGCAAACAACAAGTGGTGATTTAATAAACAAAAGCACGTAAAATGTAGAAGTGGTTTACCTCCTCGCAATTCTCTTCAAATGCATTTATCATATCCTGAATGCCCCGAACGGGCACGAGGGTGTATATCACGTGATCATTCTTAAAAAGTTGTTGTAATATTCTGCAGGCACAGATTGCATCGATGTCGAAATTCACAAGAAGTAAACATCTCTATAAACATAACGCAAAGAAAGAATTTAAAAGAATGTTTTTATTAGAAGAATCTTTTGGCACAAAAAAGCGTATACACAATTCAAGTATACTGCGTCGCTTCATGGAGCAAAATAGGTCTCAGACGTACGTGGTTCTGTATCGCGCCGTAGAAATCCTTCTCCAGGTTTGTCACGAACATGGTGCGACCGTTCACGACGCACGAGACATCGCAGCTTCCGCACGGACGATTTAGCGCGAAAATCCGAACAGCCGGTTATACGTCGTCGTACGTTCCGTTACGCGCGGCCGACATCCGCGGACCGCGCGCCAAAAGATTATTACGACTCGAAACTGTAATCCCGATCAGATGCGCTAAATTCCAATAAATTTTACCCAACGTTAGTGGTTCCATCTGAAAGTTGTGATTTAATTTTTGGTTGATCGGAAATATGGCGTAACTCAGTCGATAATGGATGCGTCCAGACAACTCAAGACAGTTGCACAACGGTTGAGAGATAATCATTTATGATTGGATCATACTTTTGGAACGGTAGCAAGTTTTTCAGGAACAGTCCTATCACAAGTGATGATCTCTCAATCGTTGAGTTTTCTGAACGTAACCAATTAAACACGTTATCTTGTAGAACTCTTCTCGGAACAAATGTAACCAATGTGGCGCGCATCCGGCAATCGATTCTCGCAGTTGTAGAAGATCGCGATTCGAATCGAATCGCTGTTGTTACGCGAATGCGTTGACGCGATTTCTGATGCATGCCTCAGGAATGTGTATTAGATACTATGTACAAAAATAATGTCGCGTTTAGTTTTCGCGAAATTAGTACATTTCTACAATAAGTAGTTATCTACAGTTGCTCCGAGATAGTCGCGCGCCACAACAAGTTTCTGAAAACGTCTCTCTATAAGAAATATCCTCGAAATATTTTTCTTACTTCTCGCAATTCCTATTCTTTTTCTCATTTTTTTATTACGTAATTTTGTTTTTTGTTTCTAAAGTATGATGAACAAGATTTTAGAACATGACGCATGCGTGAAATTTTGGTGTTTTTATGCGGGGGACACCGCTAATACAAATAGTCGCGCTAATTTTCACGATCTCGTGTCGATGTCACTAGTGCGATATTGTGACAAGTTGCGCACAAATTCCATCATAATTCAATCGAATTTGCAAGTACTCTAGGAAAAATGGAATTAGTCAGAAGTATATGTAGAAAGTCTGCTTTTGTATATAAAAACGGTGTGCAGTGTGTATCTTTCAGACACAGGTATGGTGTATTGAAATCTCTTAACCTCTAATGCGTGTCGCGACGATACTTTATTTACGTTGATGTGCCGAGAAACGAACAAAAACGATGAAGCTTTGCTAGATCTGCATGCGTAATTATTCGTTTACTAACGGTGACGTTGTGTCGCAGTGGCACTACGACGTCTTCCAACGTCGCCGAGGTGGCGGTGTTCTCGCGGGATGGCGATTCCGGGCTAACGATCACAGACGCCGGGGACACGAAACCGAAAGATGACATGATCTTCAATGCGCTTGGAGCAACCGACGAATTGTCCTCCTACATAGGACTCGCTCGGGAGTTTGCCTGCGACAGCAAAGTCGAGCATCCATACGTTGACAAGCTCAAAAGAGTGCAAATGATACTGTTTGACTTGAGTCATGCGATCTCGAAGTCAACGCCCGGAAAAACACGATCCTTTGAGAGCAAGCACACTAAAGATCTCGAGGAATGGATCCTCGAATACGCCAATCAGCTTCCTCCTCCGGAAGATTACATTATTCCCGTAATTACTTAGACATTGCGATAATTGTTTAGCAATTTTTCTTGTAATCTTGCACTCTAACACTTGGTTCTCTATACCACACACTTAGGGTGGTGGAAAAGCTTGCGCCTCCTTGCACGTCGCACGTACTGTATGCAGGCGTGCGGAAAGGAGTATCACGACGCTAGTCCGAGATGGTGCTCTGGACAGAGAGGCGCAAACATATTTGAACAGACTGTCGGATTTCCTCCTAACGGTGTCACGTATCGCAGCCAAGTGCGATCAACGCACAGAGAACAAAAAAAAAAAAAAAAAAAAAAAAAAAAAAAAAAAAAAACTGATCTAAACATTTTCATAGACGTCGAATAATTTTTTTTGTCTAACGCAAAATACATGTAAACAACAGTGTATGCGCAGATATGAGGTAATTTATAGTGCAAAAGAAACAATTCGATGGCACAATTAATCGCATCTCTATCTGTCGAATCTTTGCCTTTGAGAAGCTGAATATGTATTACAAGTTACAAATATTTGTTAATAATAAAAAAAATACAATAGTTTTTACATAGAAAGAAAATTCTATCGGTCAATTGCAATCTTAAATGAAAAATGTTAACATTTTTTTATCAGTGGATATAGTGAGAAACAAGTGCGTAGATAAATTATAAAAGTAATAAAGAAATGCAAATTTCTTTATTAATGTTAAATATATATGTAACAAAGTAGTCAACATATTAAATTATACTTAACAAATCTGAATCTCTATGATTTAAAAAGCAAACTGATCTTCTTAACAATTCATATTAATAGTTTATGTCAGAAGTTCTTCTCCCTCAATCACTTCTTTCAAATCGACCAATTCCACCAAACCTGTGCCTTTTGTTTCCGATTGTATCAATTCATCTATCCCTCTATACTGACCTGGATCGATCAGGCAGTGTATTGTTAATGATCCATTATCCCATTCTTCTGTCTCTATTTTGCTTACGAGGCTCATCACTTTGTCCTTCAATTTGCTCGCCTCTTTCCCGTGAATGACTATCCTCAGCCTCATCTGAGCACGCTCCAGCGGCATCACTTCTTTCAGTTGCGCGATTACATCCAACGCCTGTTGCTTGGCGTTCCGATTTGGTTTCACAGAGAAGTGTATTTCCTCTTTCATGGCGTTCTCGATCATGGTAACCGGATATGGACGCTTGGTCGCTGGATTTATACACTTGCTAGCAACTGTAGTTGCGATATCCTTGAACATGGACTCTAGAGCTGAATGCCTCTCTTTCTCGGAAACCTGAAGTTCGCCCTTCGCGAGAATCTGTTTGCATATTTCGGTTTGATCGTCGGTGTGGAAAGCTCGTAAAAGATCCTCTTTCTTCGCCACGTGGCCTTTAGACACATTAATGAATACTGTGTGAGTTTGCAGCACTTCGTCAATATCTTTTTCACTAAAACATATTTCAAGAAAACAATTTATAAATTACACAAAAGTCTGCGTTATGAAAGTTAGAAAACAATAACGTGCTTTCGTTGTTTATTTTCTCTGCCAAAACTTCATCGTACGATATTTCATTTATGCACGCAATTACTTACAGTTTGTTTCTCCAGGATATCACTTTGTTCTTGTAACAAGCGATTTCGAATCGTTTACCAGCTTTTTTCATCCGAACGACGGCGACGTTTGTTAGCCTCATTTGATTCATTGGCGTAAATATCATTGACATTTTTATACTGAGCCTGATTAACTTTTAACTAGACAATAGATACACGAATGTGTTTTATTTCAGTACAATTTTCGTTTTATTCTATCTGCGATAACCTTTATTCCAAACGATTTCGAGATATACGATACATTGACATTACTGTGTGAAATCGCGTCACGTCACATTTGAGAAAAGCACGTTCGTTAAAACTGATCGTGACCGATCGTAGTAAAGTTTACTACAGAAAATGGTTTTTGTCTCGGAGATTGCGCAGTAGCGATCAATAAAATGTTTGTCTTTTTGACACAATAAATATGGCGTTTGAATATTTATTTTAATTTGTTTCTGTTTTCTCACATATAAGTTCAAGTATGTATGAATAAATTACATAATTTCAAAAAGGAATAAATGAATGCGTATATGTGTGTATGAGACGTGAATCTCAAAGGACGAGACGACGAGGTTAAGCTTGTCTACTATTGATTATACTTTACGCAAACGTTGTAACATATTGATGAGTATGTGTACAGTTTTTATATTTGTATTACTTTTTCCAAAATGTGAAATATTATATTTATATGAGATTATATTATTAGTTAAACTCAACTGTAATTGCTTTTTGAGAGTTTATCACACTACAGCAAATAATAAAACACCAAGTTGTAAAAGATATATGTACACACACAAAACTTGTACATTTTATTTATACTTTTTTTGTAAATTCATATATAGAATGCATCATTGACGTATCATCCGTTTCCACCAACCATTGTTTGAGAAGATGTTCAATTTTCTTAGCATCAATCTATATAAAATTAATAAAAACAGTAGTAAACAATTTTTGCTATATATATACATACACACACACACACACAAAACTAAACATTTTAAAAGAAAAATAAGTTTCTAAAAATTGTGTTATATATACCTTATCAATATCTATACTGGTAACTTTCAAGCCTTTAATCAATCTAGTAATATCGGCTATCCATAGTTGTTCGCAAATTATAGCAATCCATAAATTAGGTGCCAATTGACCTACTATATGTTCAGTTTCAAAGTCCGATCTAAAACAAGATTATTGAAATATCAGTCAGAAAGTGAAATGAAATGTATAAACACTTTCATTATCATTTAAGATTCAACCTTGTGATTATTTTAGTTCTGTCAATAATCCAAGGTATTATTGTTCTCATATTTAAGTTTTCTTTCTTCTCATTTTTGATATTTTTCATTTTTTCAAATAACTGTAAAAGTCTATTCTTGCTTTTTTCTGCATCTGTCTTGTCTGCCTTCGTTTTTTTCTCAGGTGTTTTAAGTCTCTGATGTTCTTTTTCTTCTTCTTGAACAATATCTCGATAATATCCTCGCTCTTCGGACGATAATTTCTTCCAAAATTCGGTTATCTTTTTCGCAGTTTGGGTTGTTGTTAATGTAGGGTTTTCCTTTGCAACTGAAAGCGCAAGATAAATTACTGATAAGCAAGTTGTAAATTTCTATCGTCATTTTTATTCCTTGCAGATTTTTGTTTCGAAACAAATTGTAAAACAATAATTACATAAACACGTACGTTAATAATACCTTGTAATTTAACGTGTTTTAGGAATTGGAGATCTTTACGATCAACATGTACCTTCTTCAGCTCGTCTTTATCTTTAAACTCTTCATTAATTTTAGTATCCAAACTAGTAGTATACAACTGTCTTCCAATGGCAATATCAGATTTTATACTTATGCCACTCTGTTAATTTTTTCAGTCAATAATTTAATGTAACATTTTATGATGGAATTAGATTAAAACAATCAATGGGTATCAATATTTAAAAGAATCATTTACCTTTACACCAGTAACATGTCCTTTACTCCATGATTCTAATGAAACTTGTTTTGTCTCTTGAATTTCATTTACTTTTGTATCTTCATTCATAGTAGTAATTAAAGGAACACGACTTTCTATTTCTCTCAAGTCGAAATCTTCACCGAGATCTACAACAGGTAACTGACTTATGCTTTCACGTTCTTCATCCCTGTAATGTTTTTGTATTAATATTTATATGACAACTTGTAGAGGTTTTACATATTATTGATACATTAACTATTGAAATAATATTAAAGATTAAAATTATAAGTACTAAAATTGAAACATATTGAGAATATTCATTAACATTCTGTTATCAGATGAAATCCGAACATAAAAGGTGTCATTTGAATCGGAGTCGCTTAAGTTCGGTGGCTGTATTTCAGTCGTCAGAACTATTGCATCTGTGTAGTGTTGTTGATCGCGAATGTCACTTTGTTGTTTAACCTGACATTTTTCAGATCCACTTATTGTGACGATGTTATTCTTGTTGTTAGGCATTTCCGTGACAATTTTATTTGAAATTGTCTCGTGAACTTTCTCTCGAGCATGTAGTTTGCGTTTTTTACACGCAGACAATTCGGAATCGATATCATTCTTGTTGGATGCACAATCTTCGTAACAGGCAGACATGTCGTTAGATAAATTTTGTTCAGTAATTTCCACAGATTTGAGTCCATAAAACTTTCTCATACACTTATCTACAGTATCAAAGACTTTATTCTATAAATATTAATTACAAAAACATTAGTAATATCGTTGCATTGAAAAAATATATATATTTATAAAGTTACATTTTTTTTTAACAATATCATAATTATATCGGAAAGATATCGATATTGTGTAATTCTAAATTTAATCAAGTTTTAATTTTAATCTTACCTGATTTTTAAAAAAAATTGTGTCTTTATTTGGTTCTACATTGACATCAATATCTTTTGGTTCTAAAGTAATATATACAAGAAACATCACTTTTCTTCTGTACAAATCTTGGTCAAAGTATTCTAATATCAAACTATGCACTAGCTATTTTAAAAAATCAAGTTGTTTTTATCTTGCATAATACCATATGTAAATTACTTCAATTATGCTTAGTGACAATATATTACCTTTTCAAGATCTTCATGTTTAATAGGTCTATCATTTACAAAAATATAATGTAGATCAGGATGAGAAATTTCTGACAAATTCTGTACTGTTTTTGAAGGTAGCATTAATTGCATAGGAAACTGAAGAATTATCATAAACTTTCAACGGTACTAATATTAATTTCACATATGTCTCTTAAAATACAGTTTTTTAAATGTAATTATTAAATATACGTACGTCTGCATCTTCAGGTTCAATCCATTCCATGTTAGATGTTATTTTTCTACCAAGTGCATAAGTCACAGATTCTTTAATATTGTTAAGACTAGGTTTTGTGAATACAAGATTATTGTTTACTCTGTACTGAATTCGTACATTTGGCTTGCATATTCCAAAGCATTGCATCAGTGTTTCCAATGACTTAACAACTTGATTAGCTTTTCTAGTGTTAGTGATCATTTGTCTTCTTACAGGTACTAACTTGAATAAATTTTTTACTTGCACTGTTGTTCCTAATACATATAAATTGTTATTTCTTACAACATATAGTTGAAAACAGTCAAAGTTTTTTTCTTACTTATTATTCAAAAACAAAATTGTTTTTCCTTAAATTCAAAAAAGAAAAAGATAAATTTTACCAGTACTTCTATGACAAGGTTCGTGACTTGCAATGCAACCATTTTGATTCATTGAATATAAAGTTCCAACAACGTCATCTTTTGTTTTTGTTATGATACTAACTTCTGCCACAGCGCATAAGGCACCCAATGCTTCTCCTCTAAATCCAAATGTCTGTAATTCATCTGGAGGTAGTAATATATAAAAGTATACACACATAAGAAATAGCTTTAATGTAGTGCAGTTATTTTTCTATCTCATTAAATTTAAGCATACAATTTAAGTAACAAAATTATAAATCTAATATTTATATCTTACCTAAATCTTCAAAATTTGATATTTTAGATGTGTAAGAAGATAATCCCATGTACGGTGCATCTTCTCTAGATATGCCATAGCCATTGTCTTTTACCTCTATTAAAGATGCACCATTATCTACCTAATGAACAAATAAATCCATTTTGTTGAATCGTTTACAAATGAATGTGTGAAAGTGAAATATTACCAGATTAATTTCAACATTATCTGCACCAGCGTCCAAAGCATTTTCTACTAATTCTTTGACAGCAGAATACACAGAAGTTATTACTTGAGTAGTGGTGATTAAGTTTGCAGTTTTTCTATCTAGAGCGAAAATCGGCATTTCTCAATTGTATTATTAATAGTACGTTTATTTCTTATTAATATCTAAAAGAAGACATTAAATTTTAACATTGTTTCTATATTTAAATAAATGTTTATATGGATATACATAAATGTAACAAACCGGTCCTAATAACGTCTGCAGACAGAACGTGTCATAGGTCATAGGTTAGGTTATGCGCAGTAGAAGCGACTCGATAGCCAATTGATACGCCGCTTTTCCATAAGAGAGCATAATGCCGATTGGTTGGTTCTCGTCGCGCATTGACGCGTTCTGTTTACAGAAGCCATGAAGCCCGTGTCACATTACGGATTGCGAACGCTGATCAGATTGGAGTTGCAGATCGCGAATCAGAATTTAGCCAATCAAAACGAGCCAACTCGAATCTGCTTCGTTTTGATTGGTTAAATTCCGACCCGCGATCCGCAATCTTTCGGAACGCAGCCTTTGTATATGGTGGTGGAAATCAGACTCAATAGCGCGCGCGCGCGTGCGCAGCGTTGCCGTCGACTGTATCCAACATGGCCGTCGCGAGCGTGATGCCGTCGAAGATGCGCGAAAAATGACGGGTTTTCCACACTCTTGACGGCGCGATCTTGTACGTGCGCGCGCGAGGACAGTGCCAAGCAAGCGTTGTGTCGCCTTGTGACGTTGGGACGTCGAGACGATCCATGACCATGGCGTTAGTCACAGTGCAGCGTTCCCCGAGCGTGTCCAGTTCCCCACAGAGCTCGGTGAGTTTTGTTTGCGTTTTCCTTTGTGCACGCGACGCCACGAATGATTTTTAACGCCGTTTGAAGCAAAAAAAGACTTGCGCGACTCGAATCAAAACAGCGCGCGAATACAATCGGACTTCGAATGTAGATTTTGTTCCGCGAATATCTTCGATTCGGCTCGTCTCGTCCGAGTGACCCGACGACCGGCTGCTCTGCCTTATTTGGCAGTGTACTGACAATCGCGCCGAGAGAAAGGATAATGTGGAAGTATTTAAAGTTCCGTTTGTGCCACTCGCTTATCTACGTTACAGGGAGATTAGATACGCGACACGCGGAGTAATCGTGTCCAAGGCCGGCAAAAAGCGCGCCGAAACAAAGAGAGCTCGTAGCGTAAACAAACATTAGGTAAGGTCGTTCGCTCACTCTCCGAATTGAGCTGGTTTTTTTCTTTTGTCGCTTATCGCCGTTCTTGATCAAATCGCAGTATCGTTACTGTCGCGTTTTTCTCGCGTGAACAAACAAAGATTTCGACATACGTGTGTATGTTTCTAGACACAGTTCTTTAAACAATTAAATCGCATACACGCGCAAAGCAAACGCAGTGACGAGATATCAATCTAACGGTGTTGTGCGTACGTTATTTAGCGACATTGCGTTGTCATGACTTCGTTTTCTACCGCTTTGCTTTCCGTTTGCATGATCGTCACTTCGAAGTTTGCCTCACTTGTACATACAATCTATGCATCGCTTAGTACATAAAGTTATTCCAATAATACCTAACCAATGAAAAGCAATATTTGGTGCAACGTCGCGTGCTAGGACATTGTGCGTATTCGGGAACGCTACGGTCTGTTCTCTGGTGACTTAGTGATCCTGTGGTTATCATTATTATCGCGACGATATTTTGATGAGTACTCAAATATTTTTTGCGATTAGAAAAGTTCGAAATCGCTAAGTTTTTCTGTTTTGTTGTCGCGAGTAAACTAATGATTTCGTGCGTAACGCTGATGATGGTGCATACAAATGTTTTTTTTTTTTTTTTTTTTTTTTTTTTTTTTTTTTCATCAGGATCGAGTAGCGGATTATTATCGGATAGATTTTATTATCGGATGATTTATCAGTTTGATCAAGATCATTGTGATACACGCACAGTTGCAAGGTTTCGATATTCTAATTATGTTATATTGCTGAATTGATTCTAAAATTCTAAAATCGGATTATATAAATACAATATTATTTTATTAAAATGTAACATGGAAAATACTACTAGACATATCTATTGGTTTATCAGATAGAATCTGCATGTTCCAAAGAAGTCTTCGAACATTTATTATAGAATTTTATCAGTGTACAAAAATTTTTTTTTTCCAAGTTTTTTGAAAGTTTTTTCTCAAAGAATGACATTAGTAGATTCTATTCATGAAAAGCGACATCCACAATAAAGAATCATAATTATTCAATTCTTCAAATGTCCGATGCGTAAGAAATTATAGATTTTTCATCTTTAAACTTTGTTTTCACAAAACCATTGACTTTTAAGTCGAACTAGTCTCGTTGTCAAAGTTTACTTGCACTTTTCACAAACCGCTTCTTTTGTTCCCGCTCTCTTCTGATGCTGCTCCAGCAGCTTACTTTTGGCACGACCTTTCGACATGCGAGTTTCACGTTCCGAAGGGGGTGACAATCACATCGTCGCGGAGGCGCTGTTAACTCAGCTCGCGCAAAGCACACACGCACGCACGCACGCACACACACACGCTTAACGCATAAAGAACACAAGACGGTGTGTGTGTGTGTGTGTGTGTGTGTGTGTGTGTGTGTGTGTGTGTGTGTGTGTGTGTGAGCGCGCGCTGAGAGACGCTCTCTCGCGGACCTTCCTTGACGAAGAAGTCGACGGACTTTCAGTTGGTCGGCCACCACTCGGCATAACGGTAGCTTGTCGGAGACCGAGTAATATTCGACACACAAATCAACCGCGTTTTTTATCACTGTTCTCCGAAGTTTTAGATCTCATACAAGCCCGCTGCATATTTTTTTGCGCCCCGAGCAATAACGTGATTATCAAGCAAAGAATGATAGCATCGAGCGATGCGTAAAAAAAAAAAAAAAAACCAAGTAGAGATTTTAATTGGAACATATATCATATATTTACGGAGCGCACGAATTACTCGAGAAATTTAGTTTGATTTTAAGAGAATTTATTTATGTATTGCAATGTGTAATAATTTTTGTGTTTACATTGAGATATTTTTGTTTAACAAATTAAGGAGAAAATTGAGACTCACGGGGTCTCTCTATCACTCTTTTTATTAAAATTAGGTAGTAGATCTCTGCAGTGGATCAAGGTCGACTAACACGTTGCGTTGTGTGATTTGAACGACGTGTGACAGAAATTGCATACTCGCGCGTTTGTAATGCGCGATCGCTCTTAGCTCGACCTAATAATTCGATCATTGAACTAAAATCGTTCTGAGTCAATCGATCATCGATCTGATTCATATTTCTGTGTCTGATGCGAACAAACGTTTGTCGGGAAAACGCGTTATCTTGGCGTTTACATGTAGTAGTGAGAAGACTTGTCGATATACAGAGAGAAGGGCAGATATGATTGTGCTGAAGCAGAAAGCCTCTCTGCACTACGAACTGCCACCGCCACCGCCACCCCAACCACCTTCGCCCTGGTCCAGCATTTTTTGGAGCAACGATCGTCGCCGACTCGCTAGCGGGCGAAGACTCGCGTGTGGCGCGCGCGTCACGCAATTGCGAGACAAAGTCATCGCAAAAGTAAGATTTCGTATATCGACACATGATCTTTCTATTTGAACTCCGATGAAGTTCCCGCCCGATAAAGTTAATCAAATTATTGATTCGCGCAGTTATTGCAAAGAGAAATTAGAAAATTTAATTTGCGATTTCAAGAAATCTAAGCAAAACTTCTGAACACGTTCTTGTTCCAATTTTTATTCAATTTTTATATTGTGTAGAAGCTTTTTTTTTGATAGAAAATAAAGGTATTTTACAAAAGTAGAAGTTTTTGGCAAAGTCAAAGCTTTTTTTAGAAATTTTTTATTTGTTGAAACGAATTTATGGTTGAAAACACTGCGTTGCAAAAGTAAATTAGGTTTCATGAGAAAAATCGTGTCTCGGAGATAAATATGATTACAAGGATAATTGAGGTGAACAACGTTTGTTACCCGAATTAATCATATACTTTTCTTTGGAGATAATCAAAAGATCTACGATATACGCCGCCGTATATAACATATCAGCAACACGCAAATTATGTATATCAAGCAGAGAAAGTCACTTCAATGGTGATACACGATATTACGCGGACATGCGCGTGTATTTTGTGTAATATCAAACATGCGAACTGCGCGACACACAAGTTGTCACACAGAAACTATTAATTACTGAAAAACGAAAGAGATAAACCTTGTATACAAAATTATAATTGCTGTTATTTTGTGTAATTGTTGTGGCATTAAAAAATAGCACGGAATATTGAAATTATTTTCAGGCGTAAAACAGGCATAAAAAAAAAAAAATTAAAATCTTCGATATGTTATATTTGTGTTTTTCGAAGATGAAAATGCAAAACTAAAACTGTCTGGTTACGTAAGAGCACTGTAATCAAATGCAAAAATTAATGAGAGCTTTGGTTTTTTTAGAGCATCGCATATGCAATAGCTCGAATACTTCAGAAGTGTGCCCCTTGTTTATTGGAAGCGCGAAGATGGGTGGGAAGCGTGCTGGAAAGGTCACGTGTCATGATGCAGTGCTCATTCTAAAACCGCAAGTCCACTATAGACGTTACATATTTCTTACAGTCTTCGAACATTCAAAAAACATCTTTTCACACTGGCGTACATAAATGTCAGAACGTTCGCTTTCAAAATAAAAAATTATTCATATAGTAGTATTAGCTTTTAATGCAGAAAAAAATGACAAATAAAATAGAAAATGTAATGTTTTTAAGAATAAAAAAATAAAAAAGTAAAAAACTAAAAAAAAAAACAAAAAAAATATATCAAAATATCTTCTTCTTGTTTATTATCAATTTAAAAAAAAAAATTAGAACATATGAGGCTTCACTGGTGTACATGGATCAGAAATAACGTAGTTATTTCTGTTACTATTTCAATCTTTATTGTGAATATCATCAGCCTGAAGAAACGAGAAGCAAATATAGAAATTTATTACAAAAAATTTACAAATTAATTAAAATTTAAAAAACAAAAATGACAAGTTAAAAAGAGAATACTGCTCTTAAAACATTAAAAAATTGTACATTATATACATGTATATACATATATAATATTATTTTACTTACTTATTCTTGCTATTACTTGACGCATTATTGTTTGGTGACATTGTTTTACTTTTAAACTATCGTTCTTGCATGTTTCGAGACACAGAAATCGGGTATTTAAAATTAAGAAGCACTTACAGCGAATGCATTTTGCATGTGTATCTCGCCATGCATTCAGTTCTCCTTGAAAGTCACAATTAAAAACCTGCAAGGCTTCTCTCTTTCTCTCTCTCTCTCTCTCAGTCTCAGTCTCACTTACTCGTTCTGTTTCTCATGCTCCAGGCGCAATCTTCTTTTCAACAAATGAAAGGTTCTATTTTAAGCCGTGGTGCTAAGGCAAAGATTGGAAAATTGCGCGTCGCACCGCTGCTAATAGCTTCGCGGGCTGTTTTATGTGCTCGCACGATCAATTTTCTTAACGGCGCGCGTGTCTTGGTAACGTCGTAGAACTATCCTCTCTCTCTCTTTAAAGATAATCGCGCAACACTTGTGAGTTTCGCGAACTCCACTCTCGACAATTTTCATAAAATTTATAAAATTTTCTTAGCAATAGATTCTAAATTGTTATACTTTGTATGAATACGAATATAACGCGAAATTCAATTTGCATGATGTAATGTCTTGTAAAACATTGAGCCTGATGAAAATTATTGGAACGCACTTTGCCTCAATATTGCGTGAAAACGTGCGAAAAACGTTCTTGACTATACAAATCACTTCGCTCGAGCATTCTCAGTTTAAAGAGACTGGAAAGGGGTTATTTCATATCACTGCACTCTTCGCGTACAGCAAAGTGCACTTACCGAAGGGAGGCCGATGCGTATTTTTTTTAGCGTGCTGCGGGCCTTGAAAGAAGTAAGTTTTGCGCTTGTGTCATCTATTGATTTTGAAGGTACGTTTTTTTTCGCGACTGTGCCTCTAATTCTTTCTCCTCTATATCGTGATATACGCGGAAGACTCGAACTTCTCGTCTCCTTGATATTTACGATGCTCTTTATTAATAAAAGAGCCACTGCTCCGAGACAACACGCCCACACGAGCGGCTAAATGACGCGTGAAAATGTCTCGCTGCACATTGTCGCCATGCTGAATACGGAAAAAACGGTGCTAGTAAGACTAAATTAATTAATTATTATTATAACAATTAGATAATTTATAGTACTTACTGTTTTATATAAATTGATAAATTCAAGATAAGAAAAATAACTTGTGTCGTGTTAATTAATTAAGAGCCGTACCGGACGAAATGCAGGATGATTGCGAAATTAATAGATATAAATAGATATATCATTAGAATCTTTTGGCTTTATTATTTGAAGCAATTTTTTCAGCTGTTTACATCTAATAAATTAATTACAATTAATTAACAAAAAACATTAAAGAGAAATAATTATATTATTATAAGTATCGAAGTAGAAGAACAAATAAAAGCGAAGTAATTAATTCGCTTCAAAGTGCCACAAACGGAGATTGAAAATACGGACTTGGCGCATTGTCGATGAAGATTCGTCAGAATCAGTAATAAACTTTCGAATTGAACGGTTCGCGACCGCAATTTTATTCGGTAGCTCGCAGACACGCACATTGTCTTGTTTGAATATACACGGCTTCGCGTTTTTCAGCCGTTCCGTGCCGTTCACCATGATGGTTGTCACGATGCTTCAATTATGCTTGGAAGGAGAAACGAGTAAAGGTTTGTTGTCCGTATTTCCCTTTGTCATGGAGTTAGTATTGACGTAATTTCGACGCGATTTCTTTTTG
The DNA here is from genome assembly GCA_014825685.1 of Pseudomyrmex cubaensis. NCBI lineage: Eukaryota > Metazoa > Arthropoda > Insecta > Hymenoptera > Formicidae > Pseudomyrmex > Pseudomyrmex cubaensis. Next base: position 125,951 of record QVOA01016967.1, on the reverse strand, counting down.
TTGGATGCTTTCACCGCGAATTATTAACGCGCCGACCGTTGAGCAGTTTCTGTAGTGGTGACGGAAATCGATCCGCGAGAAAAGAGGAAACACGCAAAAAATTGCATTCTGTTAATCATCTATTTTTTGTTGTCATCAAAAGTAGATGATACTTTTTATAAAAAAAAAAAACTCAAGACTGGCAATTTTTATTTGTTATTATGCGCTTAGTTTCTAATATATTATTGAATATAAAACCTTTATGTTATATATTTGTTTCAGGATTCAGGAGCGGCAGCACCAGCCGATGACGATACCGACACTGCGAGAAGCTGTAAAAGGTGAGTTTATTCAAATACAATGATAAATAACAAAAAATTAATATATATTATACATAAAAGTAAAAAAGTGATTCTAAAACATATTAATAAATTATTCATTTTTATATAAGAGATTTTGTGATGTTTCGATTCTGTTTTTTCATTGCAAAAACAATTGGTTTTTTTTACTCGAAACACGTGCAAACAACAAAAAGTTCGTCGCGACATCGCGTTTCTCGAAAAAAAAGTGCGTTTTGCTTTTATTAAGTTTCTGATTTATTGAGAGAAATCGAGAGAGCTCGGCATCTTCGTCGTGTTCCTGGAGTTGCGACGTGTTCCTGGTGTTCAACGGAAGCGAGAGTAACGTTATTTAATCAACGGGTTTTATCGTTTCCTCGTCGGAAGTCTTCGCGGCTGCGTCGCTTCCGTGGTCGCTGTCAAGCCGTTGTAATTCGATTTTAACGTAACCGTGCCCTCCTCGGAAAACACGCGACGCTCGCATAGAAATTTCTTTGTCTTCAAACACATATCGTGGCGTGATGTATTTTCAATTGCGCTTATTGTGCGTGTCACACGTACGTGTGTATATGTATGTGCGCGCGTGCGTGCAAATAGGAAATTTTCACGATTCACTCCTCTATACTATACTCTTCCGAAGGAGAAGCGCTTCGCTCTTAATCGTCTGACTTTCTACAGCACGGTTTGCGTAACATCTCGCTTCGCGCGCGGATCGTAACGTTACGTGGGAAACGTAATCGAAGTTTGCCTTTACAGACGGGAAAAAACTTCCTCTCGTCGCGAACGGATATTGAGATGCTCCGGCGCCGACGAGGGTGAGACGATTTTTGTCTCTCGTACGAGGAGGGTTTTTTAATTGCGGATATTGTCGCGTAATGAAATTGCAAGTTGCTACAGATGATTCTGACAATAAAGTTTTATACATATAAATCGCGATTAATAAACAGGATAAATAAATAAATTTAGAGTGATCGTTCAAAATTGTTGTATAGTATACGCTTTTCGGTTTTTGTTTTGTTTTGTTTTGTTTTGTTTGTTTGTTTGTTTGTGCGAAAAAATCGATTTACAGCCGATCATCCATTGTAACATTTTCTGTCTTACTGTTGGCAACACCGGCTCATCTTACTATTTTTGTTGTTCGTAAAGCACTTAAACAGGGCACGTATCCGATATACGACCTTTTGCCCGGCTTAAGTTCAAACTCTGCCAACGAAAAGACATACGATCTGCTTGCCAGTGCGAAATGCTAAGCGATGCAACAAAACTATTAAGTAATGATAAGCATCATCTATAATAAGAACTAAAATATATAATATCCTTTGTCAGATTAATCTCTCAGAAGTTAAATTAGAGGTAATTATAATTACTGATTGGAAAAATTAAATAACATCTGACAACAAATAATTGTTATTATGCAAGCATAATTAGCGTCACAGATAATTGATTATAAAATTATTGACATTAGAAACAAAATTGCCCCGCTAAATATTAAATTATTAACTTCCGAGTATACAGACTGTGTCGAAAACAAAAATTACTACAATTTTATTGTAAAATCTTACTTTTGATTTTTCAACACAATCTCGTCGTAAGAGAAATACATATTTTATTCGAGTATATATACAATTTACGTCCCGCGATGTGTCCCAGACAATGGCGAAGTAGATACGCGATGCACTTTCACGTTCCGTGTGACCTGCCATAGATTTCGAACCCGCGACCGCAAACTCATTAGTATCCGTCATGGGACAGACGTTGTTGTTGCCTTGACGTTGTCTTGTTCGGTAATTTTCTGCACGCTTCGTCGCCTCGCGCTTTACGAGGAAAACTTCAATCACTCGTGGTCATAAGAAAAAAAGAAAAAGCATCCGGTGTTTACCGACCGCGATTTCTCGGACGGATCGACCTGCCTCTCACTTTTTCTGCATCATCTGGTGTACAATTAAGTTACCGTCGTATTGCACGCGCAATATTTATTCCGCGAATACGTTTGTGTACACAAGTCGTAAAAAATTGCAATACTTGGCTTACTTTGCAAGCATTTTCTCTCTAATCACATTAGCGTTTGCGGTTTCAATAGTCTTCGCGGTCTCAATGTTACGCGCGTGTGTCCTGGACCTTGTTAACACGCGTTTAACACGCGCGAAATGTCCGGGGAGAGGTAGCGAGTTAGCGTCCGGCATCGCTGTCGCACTTTTAAGGACGTGATTATGTACCTTGAGTATCGAGAACGAGAGAGAAGAGGTCCGATGCTTGCAAAAACTTCTGACGATCTGCTGCTCCGATCGAGAAAGACGGTCTATCCTTGAATAAGATTCTCGGTCGTTCGTAAATTTCACTAACAAAAAGGAGTCACGCGAGAGGATAGTGTATTTTCTCTCGTATATATATAATATATCGCTCTTTATAACTGCGGGTTGTATTAACGAGTTTTGATAGTTTTTCATGTGACTTTTCGCATCCTTTGAAATATATATATATATATGTGTGTGTGTGTGTGTGTGTGTGTGTGTGTGTGTGTGTGTGTAGAGAGAGAGAGAGAGAGAGAGAGAGAGAGAGAGAGAGAGAAATAACTAATAAGGGAATTAGTATGCGGCAATAGAATTCTGTTTTTTTGTCCTGATTTTAACTATAATATTTTCTCTGGCATTGATATTATTTATACGATATCACTTGCAAATCGCAATAAATAATTCAGAATGTCTTCTTTCGAAATTAATGGCGTAACTTATTTCGTAAACAGTTGTTTCTAATAGCCGAGAAGAAAAAACCGCGGATTCTAATTATTCAAACAAATAATCAAAATTCAAATTATTCCAATTATTCTAAAGTACGCTCACAAGAAAACAATGTGAAAAGATTTGAGAAATGTCGTTGGTTTTGTTGATTTATGGTTTTTTTCCTCAGAATGTTTGTTCGCGATAAATATATACGTGTTACACGTAACCCTGATCCATATTTCAGTTGAGTACACTCGCAGCGAGCACGAACAATGCGAGAACGATATTGCGTAATTTTTGAGATTGAATCGCGCACCGAAACTCCGCTAATTGGTTTCAGATTTTGCCTTGCAACACGCCACGCATCGGTCAATTGTTTTTGAAATAGAAATTCGCAAAGTAGTCTTGCGGCGAGACTCACGAGTTAATTGTAATTAAACAACTAAATAAAAAAATCGGTATTTTTTTATGTAACTTTTAGCGCGTTTTCTGAACTTTCCGTTACTTTTTCGCGCTGAAGGAAAATTATCTGAGCTGAAATTGTCCGATGATAATATATATTCCGAACGTTAGAATTAGAATCTAATATGTTATTCATCTAATACTCAGATGACGTCGATAGAAGCGCGAGTAATCTCGGTAATAATTACACATCTCTTTTCCTCTCATCTCCCGTTGCGCTCGTGTCATTTACGTAATCGCCCTTGGAATTGATCGCCCTTCCTCTTGAATTGGCACTTGTATGACCTTTTCTCGTCGTTATTTTTTGCTTTATTTATTCTCTCATCCTCGGACACGCGTATTAATATACGCTCATTGATTTTTCATTGATAAACACTCCGAGCGTTACCTATTTTTGTTTAACTTTTGATGAAAAACAAAGATGAAATGATTCCACGAGCGTTGCGAACGGCAAGTGGAACTTACCCGAGATAAGAAATCCGGAAACGTAAACAAAACCTGTATTTTCAATCTCGTAGATATAAACCTTTCTTCTTTTTCGAAAATATGCACGAGACAGTTCGGCAAGAGAGGCCACAACGAACTGCGGATTCGTTAGATCCATTTGTCATTCTTCCCTTTCGATGGAACATACAAAAAGCGATACGACACGTATCTCGCGGCGCGAATTTTCATATCGCGTGTCTTACCGCGATATTCGCACGCGCTATTAGCCTCACTCGCCATTAAATATATATGTACACATACACGAGAATACTGCAAATAATATTCCCGAGATGCGTAAATTCGCTCAACTACTCGACGCGATATATCTGATCTCTAAATATCTCAGTTTCTCGGTCCGAATCCGATGGTTCTTGGTTGTGTTTTAACCGACAGAAAAATCGAGAGAGCTTCTCTTTCTTTAACATGTTGTTGATATGCATGACGTAAGAGTTCGATGCACCGTGAATATCGATGTGATTTCTCGCGAGTTTCTTCTCATCTACTTTCATCGATAATTTTTCACCACTCGCCGGCAAGTAGTACATTCGAGTTACAGGCAGAACATGATAAATATTAATTGTGCGCGCTCGATGTGTATCTGATGCCGCGTGTAAAAACATTAATCATTAACAAGTACGACCACAAATTAGTCCAGCTTATTGTAATCTCAGATACAACGAAACCTATTTTTGCGGATAAAATTATAAAATTGTCTCCTTTATTATAGATAATTGTTAACGATATACGCGTGTAACACATTAAGTTTTTACAAATACACTTGATAGGAATGCAATAATTCCGGAGTGGATCAATGATGCTCGTTGATCCGAGAAAGAACGACTTGGTGCCACAGAGCTTTGCTTTACGCGCGAAACATAAATTTTTCTTTTTGCCGTGTAATCGCGTCGTGTCTACTAAATACGGCGTTTATAAAAATGTGGAACGGAAAAAGATTGAGAAAGAAACGGAACGCTGATTAATGTAGATGTCATGGCTGGATTACGCAATTCAAGAGGCATCCATCGCCTCTTTGTCTAGCAATTATCACATGTTCTTTCAAGTGTCGAACGGTGTGAATGGTTCAATGCTTGAGATATGTTCAACGAAAATACACACATACACACATAAAAAAAAGCGCGTACAAGATTCTTCAAGATTTCTCCTCGGCGATCGCCTTGCTATTTTCTTCACTTCATAGCGCTAGAGAGAAAATTTAAAATATCGGCATACAGCTGTGATCATTATCGATTAAAAAAAAATCCGTTGTTTTGATCATCTCGCATTATTTATGTAACATTTGTTAAATAAATTCACGTGATAAGTGTTACGGGTGGCGTGATGGAAGGAAATCTTATCCTTTTCCTCGTCCTCTTCCTCTTTTCGCGTTCTGTCTCGCGGCTTCCTCTCGATCGACCGAGAGGCTGCCGAGAGTCGAATCTGCGCGTCGGTCGAGGCGCGCGCGCATAGTGGAGGGAGAAATTCCCGACTGCTACGCTGCGCAACCGGCCTGCGCCTGGTCAGAGAACCTCAGTTGGTCCCGCGATGTCGCACCATGTTGTGCACTGTTTTTCAATGCGAAACCGGTTTCCTCTCGCTTTCGCTCGCGCGGATGTGTGACTCGGTAAGAAGCCGCGCGAAGTGAGACAAAGTGTTCTCTCGATCGTCTCTCGGAACCGCCGGTTCTCTGAGAGCGAGGAGAAGTAAAAGAAGACGACGAAGTACGCGTGGTCTCGGGAGATGCGCGCATACTCCGGGCAGCTACGGGGCGTTTGTCCGTGTGTCTCAATTGTAGTGATTAGAATGGGACAAGTGCAGCGCAACAACCGTGAGTTGATGGCGTCGAGTGATTAGACACGGGAGAATCGAGAGAGCATCGTAAGAGCAGGTTTCCGTGGATTGATTCGATGGTGTACGAAAAGATCGAGATGAGGAACCCTGCGGGGTTTCTGCTCGAGGACGCCAGGCACGGATACATCCAATACATCAGGTACTCGTTTCGAAATCTTATCGGGATCTAAGGTGTTTTGTTTTAATGGCTATTTGTTACGAATACACAATTATCCATTTGCATTAATGTAAGTAAATCATTATAAAAGAGAAATGTTTAGTAGTAAAATAGTCTTTAGTAGTAGAAATGTCTTTTCTAGTAAAATTATTTTGAGAATATTGTTCTTAAAAAAAAAAAAAGAATATCGTTCTCGTTTAAAATCATACATATATAATTTGAAAATGTCTGAAATTAATAATTCGGCTCTGTTAATTAATTGAATCAAACGTTCAGACTGAACTGAAAATAAAAATCTTTTTTTTTTTGTTTTCTTTTCCTGTCAAAGAAAAATTTACTCAGATTCCGACTTTTATCGTTTTTTCTTTTTTCATTTTCTGTCAAAGAAAAAACGCCAAAAACAAATGGATGTTATTCCGATCGGAGTTGACTTCAAATTTTTCGTAATAGATGCTCCGTTATTTTCAGTTTTAATCTAAACGTGCTTCAAGCTTCTACGAACGTACCTATACATGTTAAGTGATTTTTTTTTAATATTTAACAATTCGCGTATATCAAGTAGTTACGTTACATCCGTTTCTCTGACACTTGTATGACTCCTGTCTTGTCAGTGTTTATTTATCTGGTTACGTTTATCGTCGATACAAGCAATTATTGTGTAAAAAGCGATGACAGTGAAAGTGTTGGAATCGCAATTGTTTCATATCTAATGAACGACTGCTTCCGATTGATTAAATTTCCAGCATCGCGTTCTACAAAATGTTTCATAAATTCTCTCTCTGAAAAAATTAATAATGTATAAAAAAAAATAAAGTTAACGAACACTTGTATGCTAATACGTGCTCTCGCACATGTATTTGTGTGTAAAAACATAACGGATTTTTATTTGCAAGTCGTGAATCAGATGTTATGTTACTTTCGAGATATTAACAAATGCAGGCACGATCGAACAAGCGGCACGATAGGCGTCCGCATCAACCAACTAATCCGTACGAGGAACGGGTCGATAATACTCCGTAATCCTAGTAAATCCTAGTAAAGTTGCTTATTTTACAATGTAGAAGATTATCGCGGATTATAACGGAGCATTTTTTCGAGCACGCTCTTACTTATGATCATTATATTATTTTCTCCAAACGTTTCAATCATAGGTTTGAGTCTTCTTCAGTAGAATTACGTACAGATGATTTATATTTCGATAATATGCATATGTATTTTACAATAAGATACAATACATATATTTTACGATATACTCCCAATATTTTCTATTTTCTTATATTTTTAAAATTTTCAGTTAAAGTAATTTTATTAATCTATTTTGGTCCATTCTGCTTTTTCTTAGAATTATCTGGTTTAAGATCGAATAAAAGTATCTCAGCACAAAAATTGTATCTAACAAATATAGAATGCAAAAAGAAAGAATCGTTTTGTAATTTTGTTTAATTACAACTTTTGTGGTAAAAAAAACTCTGATCGACCGATGGTTTTCTCATTAACCGTTAAGAAATAACGGTATATGAAAAACGCAACAAAACTTGATCTTTTCATCGATGCATTTTGCAGCACATATTCTTTTTGTTAGGTATAATATTCCGCAATGTTTGTAATATTCTGCAATTATCCGTGATTAGAGCATTTTATTTTGAGCGCGAAATAAAAAAAAAAAAAAAAAAAAAAAAAAAAAAAAAAAAAAAAAAAGATTCCGCAAGTAGGGAGTTAATTGAGAGATGAGAAATTACGCGAGAGATGCTTCCCATTACCGTTAGCGGCTGGTCCAGTTTAAAGACGAGAGAAGATGCTTGGCAACGCCGCCTTCATCGACATACAAACCGTATTTTTTATTCTTTTTTTTCGAGACCAACGGTTCCTAACCAATCGTTGTCTACACAACCAGACTCCGACCTCGCCAAAAGTGTCTGGGAATTTTAATCGATTGTAAAAAGAAGTTGGCAGAAGCTCTCCAAGTATATAACAACCGGTAAAAAATATCGCAACGTGAAAATGACAATTAATTGTTGTTTATGTATCATGTGCAAAAATACGTTTTGTAATAAAACTGCGATTACACGCAACGTATATTTAAAGTAAGAGACTCTGGCTTTGTATTTCTTGCAGTCGTAAAATCAAAATGAGAAAAATTATTGATAATTACGTTTGCCAACGGAAATCACAAGTTATGTGACTAAAGATAATGAATTGTTGATTAAATGATAGTAAAATACAAACTTCATTGCTAAAAATTGCCATTTAATAGAACAGCAGCACACACATATTTAAGTTTTCACAGCACTGTTATTTTTGATCTTGATAATAGATGTAAAAAATTGAGACGTGATTATCGAGAGTATCGATCAGTAACATCACCTGTTGAATTTTACATTAACAGGTGAACTTAAAAATAGAACAAGACGCACTCTGTCGTCGCATGACAAACATACACATTTGTGTTATAATGAAATGACTAATTTCTTTTTGTTTGTATTAGCGGTTGTTGATTGTACAAGAAGAATAAAAAAAAGAATCTACAAAAAAAGCATAATATATCATAACCGATATTGCATAACAATTAATAATCCTCAGAATCGCGCACACATTATCTCGGAGCGATTACTCGTGTTAACTTTGCCGAGATTAATCGCCCATTTACATAATCCAGTTCCTCCGCAGGGACTCGTTATTATTTTTTGTCCGCAAATTACCCGAGCAATTTAAAGCCGATCAAAATCGTGTTATTCATCTAGTTGACTCGCGGCTACTTTCCATCAATTTTCCGGACGAATACTCACAATGACACGCTCGATTCGTTTATGTAGATTCTAACTTCTGTCCAGTAGACGGTTTCGCTTCATAAAATCCGTTTTCGTTCGATTATATAGCGCGGTAAAAAAACTTTCGCTCCCGACGCGCAAAGAAGATCAACGTAAGTTTGCTTCTTCGAAGACGTATAACTCTCGCTCCGCGCGTTTGCTCGTTTAAATCGACGCTTTTGTTTATAGCTTTTTAAGGCTTCTCAATATCTCACTGTCCAATTTGACAGTGGCAATTCGTCGAAATTATCGAGAAGTCTAGCTTTATTTTTTACTCTTTCCGACAGATCGGACTGGTGAAAAATCTTTGATCCGTGATTTGGTGAAAAATATTCAGAACCAAATGATTCTTTGAATCGATATATTACCGAGAACTTTCTTACGGTTAAAAAATGATCCCAAGATCGCTATCCGCAGAGGATTAAAAACGGACGTGTATTGGTTAGCGAGGATCTCGTTGGGTCACTAACCTCTTTGCCACCTCGCGTTATTGGCGCGATTTCGATTATCGTTTCCACAGAAATGTACGTACAGCAATGCGGTGTTGCTTAGAAACCGAAACTCACAACACGGAAGTCACGATATATATACGGCCGGCCGAGGAAAAGATCGCGTTTCTAAACTTCGTGTTGGATAATCGAGTCAACGATGCAAATTAGTCGAGAGCTTCTCCAATTCACTAAAATAAATATTTGTACACGCTCGTAATATCTTATAAAATAATAATAAAAGACGCGAATCAACCTGTTTGTGTCGCGCTAGACTATGCGTCATTATAATTTATGTTTTTTGACGAGTTCTTAACAGATTAACTGACTAAATGTTTACCAAATATTGCCGAAGTAACACAAATTGAGAAACGAATTAATTACGACTGGCATATTGCAAATCGCGATTATTATAGCAGGTTTACACTTGCGAATAGCGCATCTTCCCAACTCTACGAATCTCTACGAATTACTAATTGTGAATTATGAAATGCATAGTTTTTTTGGCGCTAAGTTTACGATAATTGCGAACGAGTTAATGTGAAATATCGGCAGCCTTGCTCGGAAATGTTGGGCACGCGCGAGTTGATTTGAAACAACGACACGTTGTTCACCTACAACAGGGAAACTACTCTTCGCCTACCGATCCCGCGCGCGAAGAGTGTCGTTCGTTGTGCGCTTTCAGTAGAAGCGCAGCACTTCGCGTCATCTGGTTAGAACGTAGTTTGTCATCCGACGATTGCGCAACACTGTTCTCTCGATGTCGGTAACAATACGGTCATATCACATGTTCGGACAAATTGATGAATAAAAAGATAATTGAAACGAGAAGTGCAAATAGACACACCGTCGATGGACATTATCGAATCGCATCTTCAATCGCGCGCGTAATCTGCGATTTTAACGAGATTCGTGTGATTTTAGCGCACACTTTGATCGAATATATAGGTAGATGTTAATCATACAAAACAACTGATGACATACAATTTTGTGTTTACATTTTAACGATATAGTTGATTGAACATACCACGTCAAATCTGTGATGCGGTATTTAATTATATGAAGTTGGAACCTCGTTTGCAAATCTTTACAAAAGCTTCGACAGTTATTTATCTGCATTTGTCTACCGCAAATTGTTTTTTCCACTTTCGAAAATAGAGTTCTAACAAAAACAAAAAAGAATCTCTTGAGTCTTTCAAAAGGATATCTTGTGAATTCTTATAGAACTTTGAAAAGTTGATACAAAAGATATGTGGATAGAAAAACATGGGCAAAAATGAGTGACGTAAAGTTTGATGAAAAAAAAAAAAAAAAAAATAGGAATGTTTAACCTCGCACGTTATTTCGGTAGATGCCGATCTAGCACGCAATACATTATTCAATGGAAATAAAGATAAAAGTACGTACTAAACTAGAACAGATCTCTCAATATGACTAAAAATATTTTAATGACATCAAGACTTTAAAATGGTCAAATTATGTAGATAGGTATATGCAATTTTCATGATATTTACTGCAAAGTCAGTCGAATAGAGACGAATCGTAAAAAAAAAGACTTGGAAAGAAATGTTATCCCGCCACTTTTGAATGTAAGTATATTCGGCCCAAAATTAGAAAATAGTTCCGAATCACTCGGAAACATTTGTTGTTCGTTAATCTTTTCCTCGGACAGGTTCAAGCGAAACAGCGATTAACGTAAAACCGGTTCGTTTCAGCTGGCTTTAAAACTCACGGTGACTCAAGATGAGGCACGTGGTTCCCGGGAAGACGATACGACCTTAGTTCTTTGTTACCTTCACCATCCATCTGGAGTCGTTTCGCTATCGTTTCTCGCTTGCCCATTTATATTATACATTTATTTATTGAAAAATAGTCCATCAGTATAATTGAATATTGCAATTATTTTAAAATTAACTTTTTTTGTACAATAAGTAATTTTCATAATAATTCTGATGTTATGATTTAATTCTATTAATAAATGTTACTCAAAATGACGATATGTCGAGCGTGTGAGGAAGGATGGTGCTATAGAGATACGATCTACTGACTTTTCAATTATAGCTGCGCGATCTTGCATCACCGAGCAGATGATACTATTCCGCGTCATTTAAGCGAAAGCACTTTAAACGGCGCGCATCTTAAACGAAAGTCAAACTAAAATAACTTCATCGAGACATCACGTTTGACGTTACCAGGGAAAACACGGTAAACGCATGACACAGCAAGAATAATGCGCTTTAGAGAATAACACCGCTTATTCTAAAAATAAAAGAGTTATTTGAAAATTTTTTTAGTTTGTTACTTCTTTTTGAAAGATCCGAATATGTAGACGCGTTATGTATTGGTTATGTATTAGTCAAAATTTAAGTTTTGTTTGGATTTTCGCATTCTAATAATATTGTCTACTGATTTGCTTATCGTTTCGTTGAGATAGCGATTTTACAAATTATTTGCTCAACGTTTATATCCGGCGCGCACGCTTTTACTGTTATCTTCGGCCGCGCGCGATTTATTCTGTCGATTACGCGCTTCACGACAACTTTCTCCGGGAACGAGGGGAAAAGAAGCAAGAGTCGGAGGCGAGATCGAAGATTCATGGAGAAAAAGAAAGTTCTGTCGATGTGTATTTGCTGCGAAAAGTTGCGTACACACGCGCGTTTATCAACATTTTTATTTTCGGGATTCAACCGCGTTTTATTGTACATCCGTTTTTACACGAGGAGTCGCCGATGACTTGTGGATTTTCGAAGAAATTGATTTCGTACAATCGATTATTCCGAGAAGAGCTGGAACCGACGAAGGAAAATCATCCTGATTCATCTCGCAAATGACACATCACTGACGCGACATTAATAATCCATGGTAATTATTTTCTCAACGAGAAGATTTCTGAGAAAATAACGAAATTATACTGTAACAAAAATGCAAAACAATAAATCTGTAACTTACTGTCAAAAAATTACAGCGCGTATTAAGAAATTAATAAAAAAATTTTTTTTTTGCGCGACTCGTTAGTTTAAAAGACATTAAGTACGTTGTGAAAATTGCGACCGACATTTGCGCAACTCGCATAATGGTGAAATGCATCGATTAGTTGGAAAATCCGGTTCGATCAATAAATTCGCCGATCATCCGCAGTAATTCTCGTCGCTGTTCCGCAATCGTGGGCGGCTAAACGATTGTGCGATAATTGTGTCTTTGATTCAATTGTGTGTGTTGTAAGGAAAATCGCGGCTGCGAGAAGAATTGTACGAGAATCGCGGGCGAGCGTGAGAAATACCGGTCATTATACCGGTCTCGCGAACGATTCCTCGGTAGAAATTCTCGCGGCGCCACGAGGGAGAGACGCGTTTTTTTTCTCGACCGCGGATAATTAATGTTCGTAACCTTTGCGCGACCGTCAGAACACAATAAAATTACAGAGAAAATATGTAAGACACAATTACTTATATCTCTTATCATCGAGATGTCGATTTCCGTGACTTTGTTACTCGGATAAAAATAAACATACTCGAAATAAGCAAAATTCATGAAAACTGCGTTAAATGCGTCGCATAAATAAATTCGCATTATGCGTCTTGCACGATAATAGGACTAATTTACATAACACATACATGGGTAATAGGTTAACGCCTTCTCAATTATCCGATGTATTGCCGTATGTACAAGGAAATTTACAACTGGCCATTTACATATTACTGTACGTCATAGAAAACTTATACTTTGCTGGTGATTGACGTATCGCTACGTCATAAAATTACATGCAAGTGAAATTTGCTGGTTTTGCAACGACACATTATTTTAAATATGTTATTATATATTTTTTAAATATATAATATATTTAAAATAACTCTCTCAGAATAATATATGATAATATATAATAATAAGATAAAGTAACAAAGATTACTATTGTCGAAAACCATTTTATATTTACACAATGATGTTATATTTTCAAAATAATTTCATTTATTTATACACGTTTTGTGAGACTGTTTTTATACGAGTATGAGCAAAGATTTAAATTGTATGACGGTGAAAGAGCATTACTTACTCCCGTTTATCCTGCGATAAAAAGTTATTTTGAGTAACTTCGAGTATCGTTCGAATTATTGCTCAAGTGTGTATACTAACGATTTCTTTTTATTTGCGGCTAAAGTGCATCTCGTGCGCATTTTATTTGGCTTACGCACGTGTCCGCGATGCACGTCATACGAAAAAGGAACAGGTCGCGCATCGGATGCGTTCAAGGTGATTCGCGCGTTTTATCGCTAAACCGTGGCCAAGTACCGTGAAAGATGCGCAGAAAGTGTCTGTATTCTCACCCTTTTCTGCACCACGTGATGCGCAGGTTCGTTATATGCTGAAGAGTTTCCTCATCGCGCGTCTCGCGTAACGCGATATTACCGCGCGCTGACGAAACACGCGATTGTAATTGTACGCATTGATGACAAAAATACGCGATTGTTAAAGCCAGACAAGCCAGTTTTAATCATCTTTCTACTTTACGCGATAACTTCGAAATTTTAAAACAGTGTGAATAAGAAAATATTTTATACAACTTTGGTGATTTTAATATTACTGTTTCTTTTTTTCTTTTGACATTTTCAAGAGCGTTCACGAAGACTTCTTCGAGTTGTCGAAGTTAATTTGAGAAAGATATGTTATTCTATATATTTTGCAGTACGGCGAAAGGAGATAACTTTGAAGGGAGAGAGGAAAAGTTTCAACTTGCGGAACATTTACGCTAATTTTAGCAGCATTCTGTCTGCTATGCGTTTACGACCGAAATATACATACTCGGATTCAAAGAAGACCTGCACACGCCGTCAGTTGACGTTGTTCCCGCTATTGTCAAAAATATTTCCGAAATGTCGGGAAATCGACAATCCGTGCGCGTTACGCTATACAAAACGGAACGAGGCGTCGCGCGAAGAAAGGAAACCGTAATACAGAAGAAAGTTTCACCCAGTTCTCTTTCTTCTTCTGTTTAACGTTTTGTTGCTCGGTGTGAAATTAAAATAGTATACAAATAAGCAATTTATATATATTTTCCTCAAACAAATTAAGCTCTTCCGAGTTTTTAGAAACAAATTAAAAAGTAAACTGAATTAAAAAAGCAAATAAGATGTTTAACTCAGCTGTAAAACTTTCAACATTGTTGTTGCAAATAATGCGCATCAATAGTTGCTTTTCATACATATTCTAGTTTTCAATAAAATTTGACTTTGAAATTTTGGATTTTTTCCGTATCGTTTGATTAAAGCGGCGTTTCACAAAGCGCGTACATCCTGTGATACGCGCCGACATGCAAAAGAGATGCACGAGTGCGCACAACGAGCGTAACTTGACGTAGAAATGACGTCATCACTGACCGCTCTCCCATCTTGGAGATAGTTTCGCGCATAAATTGCGATTGCCAGTCAATGTTTGGGTGGATTTTATGGACTTTTAACGATCCCGACGCTCGCGACTCGAGTCATTCTTATCTGGACTAATGCCTTCTCCCTTTGCGTTATATCTTCCTTAAAGATCCAGTGCTCGGCGCCAGTTCAATTTGCGAGACGCGCTCTCAATTATGTTTGTGTCGTGGTATTTTTCACGCTGACAATTAAACTCTCGAGATTGTCACGACACGCCGATCTACCGCAAAATTACCGTAAATCTCGGCGCATTCAAAAACGAAAACGAAACAAAGTGTTTTCCGGACCGGAAAACATATGTTTCAACTTTCTTTAATACGGAAAACAGTAACGTTTGACGACGGTAAAATTTGTCGTCGCGAATAATATCGCACAATAAACATCGAACAGCAGTCCATAGATTCTCGTCGTACATCTCGCTTTCGGCTGCGCGCGATTTCCACGAAATTTCTTTTCGCACGCGTCCCGAATGGCGGTACATAATAAGGAGGGACGATTTCTCTCTCTCTCTCTCTCTCTTTGCGCTAATAATAACAACTAACCGATATATAACCGTGCGTGTTACGCTTTGCGCACGCAGAAAGAGAGAGAGAGAGAGAGAGATCCGCCCACGTCCGATCGCGGTTTCGTTTTATTAGCTTAAATCTTCCCGAAATGATTTTAGTATCCCGTCGGTTCTCCGCCTAAACGCACACATGAGGCGTATTAGCGGTTCTCTTCCCGGACAGTACGCGCAATTGGCGAGTCTCTGTTTGCGAGAGAAAATTTTATTTGCCGCGCGAACAAGCGAAACGTGAGTCTTCGATTTTCCTCGTTAGTCGGACAAAAGAAATAGCGTCATATTCTGATAACGGGTCGTCGTCATATAGTGTGCTGCAACACGAGTCGGAACATCCGGGTGATCTTTTATTCCGTGGTCATTGTTATCTTTTGTGAGAGCCATTACGGAGAAATCCGAAGAGAACGCCCCTGTAGCATCAAACGCAGGGGTGCCAGCCATATATCTGAATGATGGCTACGTCGACAGGTAAAAGATTCGTTGGAGAAAAGATGAATTCTCCTTCCTTTCTTTTTAACCCTGATCTTTATTTTCGTGTTTTGTATGTCGGCTCCGCGCAGATGGTCTCTTGAAACCGCTTCTCATCTTCCTCCTCTCCCTTCGTCTTTATTTTGGACAACATCAGCTGCTACCGCGCGCTCATACTGTTATAGATATCTTCGAACGTTGCATCCCCTATGTACTAATCGAGCGTATACGCTCTCACCTTTAAAGATCGAGATTATCAAACTTGATTTTTTAGTTGGTCGTTTTGTTTTTGAATATTTGTGTATTATGACCGTATAATCCGTGAATTCTTACCGTCGTTTTTTTTTTTTTGAACAATCATAATCAGAATGACTGAATATTTAGAAATAAAGCAACTGATCACAAAAATAACTCTCGATTTTGAATAGTGAAGACGAAAAATAAAATGACGTATATATCGATTAATATGCTTCGCGCGACAATTTAATCGGTGAACATTTACAGCGATTGTAATGTATCAGGTTTGGCCGCTAATAAGAAGGCCAAGCTGGCAATCGCTTCATCGCGGAGAATATTAAGAGAATGTTGAGCGAGATTGACTTGGCCCAATTTGTTAATGAGTTACGCTCGTGCGCGTAATTGAGCCGCGTCACGGTACTGTAATTCACTCGTACGAAAGTCATTGTCGTGGGGCTCTCGATAACACACAATTACAGAATAAGAAAGAAAGAGAATCGCGGAGATCGCGGTAAAGTTGAGAAATTAATTCATCGAGTGGTTCGATGGTGTTAGATTTTCATTCTGATTTGCCTGTACGTGATCCTCTGTAAGAAAAACTGATGTGAATTCCGTCATCAGTTTTATCGTCGTCGTTCGTTGCGTTCGTTGGACGTTCGCTGTTCATACTGATCTCTTTAAATAAACATTTAAAATAACTGCAACAATATTTAATCATAAAACAAACGTAGAGACATGTCAAAAATTAACAAATGTAACATCGAGCAATATATGTGTTGACGGCGCAATCTGTTACAAAACGTTTTGATGTAACATTCGATTGCACGGACAAAGAAAACGATTTTCTCACGTTATATAAATATTGTGTAGCGCACGCGATTAAAGAATATACGTACATTATTGTGTGCCCGATTCCGCGGAAAAGTCTCAGGTGAAACTTTCTATTGTGGCGCGTTGCCGCGTAAGTTATTGTAAATGGCATGTATAATATACGCGTGTCTGGTCAGTGGTCATTATCGTATGAGAATGTGACGGTTTACTTAGCGTGGAAAAATAGCACCACCGAGACACGTGTGCATACAAACGCATGCACACCTGATTTTCCGTTACACAGGACGTTATCGTTATACACGACAATGCTTTAAAATGCGTTTAATTTTTTTAAATATAATGTTAATATGATGTTAATTTGTTTCTTTTAAAACATAATAATAAAACGTTAATTTTACTAATAAAAATATGTTTGTTATTTGTTGCAGTCTAAGCGAATGTTACTTTGCGGGCAAGGGCGCAGCCCTTATTTTACCGCCGAACGAAAGAGCTCGTCCCTCCAGACGAGTTTCAACAGCGGGATGCGATATTCAGCAACACTTACAGTCCATGTTCTATCTTTTGAGGCCCGAAGAGACCTTGAAGATGGTAAGTATTTCGAGCAATTGTTCTCCACACCGCAAAGATGTTTGTTCTTGAGAAAATCAACGAGTACATTTTGATATAATCCATCTTCGACAATTGATACGGCAAAAGTGACAAATTTCAAAGCTATTCTTTTACATACACATTCTTTGTGTGCAACGTCAAAAAGATATCATTGCGTCGAGGAAAGCGTGTTAGCACGTATCGTTTGAAACGGTGTCGTTACGTAGTCGCCGAAAATATTCCTGCCGATTCTAAGAATTGGCGATTGTGAATTGGCAACGATTTTGAACGTGGGGTTCTCGAACTTCACCGACTTCTCTCGCGTGAATTTGTACAGCTCGGATTTGCGATAATAATTCCGCGTGCGATTTTCTTGAGATATACGTTTGGACACGTTCCGTCGTTTTCTTCGATCTTTGATCGCGCTGAAGATTGTTTTGATTACACCGGCTTTGCTATTTCGGTCTGATTTCGTCGCCACGACGACTTCGTCAGGAAAATCGTATAAACATTCCGCGTAAACACGACGATTCAGCTGTACTTGTCGCGCAGTCTTGACAAAACGAGGAAGTTGGCAATCGTTATCTCGAAGAAACGTGCTCCGACAACATTTTGCGAGTCGATCTCGTGTGTAAATTTTAATAACAGACAGTTGTAACAATTAAGCACAATTTGTACAAACGGAAACATTGCAATTATTTTTAATCTTATCAAATGTGTTGCTCGTAGTATTAAATTATTAATGTTTGCTGGATTAATTAATATCTTCTCTGTTCATCGAACAAATTAACAAGTTGCGGAAGATTTTTTTCTTGAGACAAAAAACTTGAAATTTTCTACGCGAGTAAATTCTGCTGTTATTCTTTCCTCCACAAGGAAGTTTCGCGTAGTCTATATTTCCGTCGGATATTCTTAAGTATAATCGCAAGAAAACAATGCGTTCTCACATAAAATATAAAGACTATCATGTAGCCTTCCTGTATTCAATCATTTATTTGAGATTCAAGTATTCTTCGCGATCTGGTGTGAATTTTAACAAAGTGCAATAAAATGATCTTTCTTTTCTCTCTCTTAAACACGAACTTATTTACTTCAATTTAAAAAGTAATACATAAACTGAAATTTAAAGCGATTTTTTTTTAGTGTTATTGCTGTATTAACACACTATGTTATCAATCTAAGTACTTATATAAATTTTTTTGTTTCTACATCAACAATTACTTTATTTTGACGTTAGAATTAAAGTGAGATGAAACTCGAAAGTATCGCAGAGATAATCGTGAAAATTTAGCATATATTTGTGTATATAAAATATGTATTGTGCAATGGATTATCTGTCATATCATTTCGTGTGTACAATACATTTGGAAATCGCGGGATCGACGAGAGAGAGAGAGAGAGCCGGCGATCTCTTATGCGATCTCGAAAGCGCAGCTCCACGCTGTCTGCCGCACGATTGCGCGCGCGCGGCGACCTGAAATTTTCCACGTGGGACCATTTCGACTCGCTCAGTTACGGCGATGTCACGGCACCAAGACTGTCGCGAAGTGGGCTAAGCACGACCCACATGCGCGGGTCGTTGTCGCGCGAAGGCGATGCATTTGAGGTCGCGGTCGATGAGCAACGAGCGCTTCCGGTCGGCGCGGCGAATAAGGAAAGACGACGGCGAATAAAGTCGCTGCGGAATCGAGAATCAATAACCTCGATGAAGAAATCGAAAAAATTAAATAATCTTTTCTAAGACGCGCGTGTTTCAATGTTATCGGTGCGCAATGTTAATTAAATATGAAATTATATAAATATTTTTCACAATCTATTATTAGTAACTACTACATATAATGTTTGAAAATAGTACTATTTATAGTGTTACTATTTTTAAATTTATCGCAATCATAAAAGATTGTAAAATTGAAATTTTACAATCTTTTATGATTGCGATAAATTAACTTTAACATGAAATTTTAGAATTAACTTTTGATTTAAATTTACTTCGAAGTCTATATCTTTGTCGAATGCTTGGTTTGCATCACGAATGTGCATATAAAAAAGTTTTAGCCTGCAAATAAAAACTACACAAAAAGCTTTTTTTTTAATGTCGAAAAATGATACCGGTATCAGATCGATAACCCAATTTCAAGTCGCATAATCGAGACATCTCACCTTTATATGCCCACGCGAGAAACGAAACCTTTCGAACACTCTCACCAGTCACTACACAACATCGCTTCTACGTGATTCATCCCGCATGATCGTCCAATTTGGGCGAAAGTAGAGAACGATGACTGTTACTTGTTTTACACACCGCTGCGTTTAACCAGGATGATCGTGTACTTTTTGCTGCGACACTGTTCGCGCGATTTTCTTTTGTTTTCACACTCGATTTATTCGAGAAGAGAAAATGACTAGTTATCAAGTATATTTAAGTATATTTAAGCTCGCCGAGAGCTTAAATATCGTCCTGATAAAGCTTTTTAGTCTCTCTGTGAATAGGTCACTTAAAAATCGAAGCGATCGCGTAACGACAAAAGACAATTTTACTCGACATATTCTTTATTTCTTTGCCGCATTGTTGTCTAAAGCCCGTCATTATTGTGTAATTTAAATATTTAAAAACTTGATGCACACGAGTTTACGATTGTAAAAATGAACGACGATAAAAATTTGCTTTTACTTTTAACGAACTCGAGATCGAGGGGCAAGTCTGGTCAAAAAAAATAAAAAAATAAAAAAGTTAGCCGCGCTAGAAGAGACTTCAGCTCGTGTCTAAACCAATAGAGGAGGAGGAAACAAGAGAGGAACAGATAACAGATTTTTCTTTCTTTCTCTCTCGCGGTATCTTCTCTTTTGTGCCGATTTTTACAAGTGAGTTCAAGGACAAACGCGTTTGTTTTTTTTGCTCGCGATCGCTCATTAAAAGTTCGGTCAGACACGCACCGGATTCCTTATCGGAATCGATTAATTAGCGAAAAAAATTGCATTCTGAAAGTGGGAGCGATCGAAGGCAGTCGACATTCTCCGCATTTTAATCGCATGCAATTTATAACTCAGCACGATTAGACGTCATCAGGTGTTAAGTCAAAGATTTGTTGCTCTTGATTCCTCACATCTGTGTTTTATCTGGAATGTTTCGTAAGGGAGTCATTTAGAAAGATCGCGAACTGAAAAAGAAGGAAAGGAGATAATGCTGTGAGGATTTTTCGGATGCGCGTTCTCTCGGCGGGAAACCCAAGAATCCGAGAAACTAGTCCCTACAAGGACAACGAGGTAAAGGGGCCGGCGCGATTATTTCAGTAAAAGTCGACGTCTTTTTAACTGGGGCCCGTTACTTTTTACGCCCGTACTTAAATTTGCGTGTATTTACAGCAGTTAGGTCTCGGACCTTTTACGCGAATAAGTCAGTGACCGATTATTAACCCGCGATTCGGTCGCCCACTTCCGGTGCGTATATGCTTCACGCGCGCTTACAGCGCTTACTTCGATATGTGTATTTGATTGTTTCGATAAAACTTTACGGCATACCAGCAAAATACGAAATGACATAAACATGGCGTTTGCGTTTATTGCAGTTTTCTTCTTTCTTCCAGAAGAAATTACTTCATCCCGGATCTCCTTTGTGAGTTATTGGAATTATTAAATAGAAATTTTAAGTTAAATTTTTTTCTGCATACTTCAAAAGTAATAATTCCGACAAAAATGTACCAATTCCGCGAAGTTCGCAAATTCAGAATCGATTTTTGAATTTCTTGATCGAGTTACGTATGTCTCAGTTGTGATTCCCGCTCGTCGTTACTTATCGTGCATGTTGTAAGTGTCACAACTGTCTCGGGTGGCTCTCGTTGCACGACTGGTCACGACACACTTTCATCACGACCGAGTCACGTGACACGCGCGCGCGGGCGACACAACGACACTTCTGTGCACGTGACGGTAGCAGAAACAGAAGTATATAGAGGGAAATCACAGGTTCCGGCGCTCGACAAAACAACACGAAACACTAAAGGAGGGAAAAGGGAGTTTCGTCATTGAGCCACATAATAGATTTCGCGAATTGCTACGTTCGTTGCCGGTTGTGTAACCCGCTGCTGATTATCGAACTAACCCCCCCCCCCTCCCCCCGTTATTAGAAAGTACTTTTTTTAACGTGCCGCCACTTGCGAGCTAATTTCAAGGCGCGAGATATCGTGTGCGGAAAATTTATTCTATGACTTGTATCGATACTGGATTGAAGTAGGTATACAAGTAAAAAGATGGGGGATGCACGGTGAATTGTGAACAAACAGTAAAAGATCGATTTGCTGCGGTAAGTCACAATCGCGCTTTTCGATAATTCGAAATCTACGAAATTGCGCGAACGTGATGTCAGAGCGTGTCAATCACTCGAGTGACGAAATAGAGGGGCACTCAGTAAGTTTCGTTTTTTTACGCTGTGAAAAAAAAAAACAAAAAATACGAGTGTTACTTACGACATGACATGCTTGTGTAATATGTAATGCATTTCCAAACATTGCGCGTTTTTCTTCGTGACATAATAGCACGGTACATTTAAAACAATCCGGATTACACGAGTAATTGTGGGCTTAATAAAAAGTTTCTGAAAAAAACATAGAAAACATGTGTGTAATAAATTGCTTCGAGAACAAAAAAAAAGAGGAAAGAGAAAGATCTGTGTAGTAGATCTGGTAGTCCGAAAAAATTGATTGAAACAAACACGAACGAAAAAAAGAACAAGCGGCAAACGTTCGGCGTATGAACAACATATTGATTATTTGAGTACTGTGTAAATAATAGAGCAAGACTAGGCAAATTTAGGTTGTACGCGCGCGAGATCTGATGGAATATAATGAATATAACTTTATCTATATATAAGCGAGATATACACTACACGTACAAGTATTACGCGATTCTAGGTTAATATCGAAGCGCACATATATGTTACACGGAAACTTTCCGCTGCTTAATGGGCTAGAGCATAGACTAGAATTTCATTGTCACGTTTTGTTCCCTTTGTTCAATCGCGCGAAACGAAAATAATAATCCTAATTTCAGCGAGTGAGAAAACGTTACAAGACCGACATGAAAATGGCGTCATATCAAAGTTTTCGCTTTGTCAAACAAAATCGCACTCGAGCGCGAAAGTGATATTTTATGCCAAGAAAATGAAAATTAGAATTATCGGTTTTCCGTTGTCTTAACGTCATTTTTATATTTTACTTGTTTTTTTAGTTTTAATTTTTCTTTTTAATCATTGTTTTTTTAATTGTAGTTTGTCATTTTATCATTATTGAACAATGTCATCTGAATCGAGAGTGTCCAATATATTAATTTTTGAAAGGAAAAAGCTTTTATATAGATGATTTTAGATAGAATTAATTTAGAGATCTTTTTCAATAACGCGCTTGTTTTTGCAATTGCATTCATTGCATAATCTACAAACGAACACGATTTATTTGGCGCGTTACAGGTGCGAAAAATAAAACTCTATTTGGTTCCCAGGAACTTGCCGTGCACGTGGTAAAAACTATTGTGCAACAATCAATAGACGCGATATATTAAATATATATACAAGCGTTATCTTAATAGCACGAATATAGTTGCAATAAAACTCCGACGAGTTGACAAATTAATTATGCATGCTCGTTTTTTTTATCATTTTACTTAACGTCGAAGATGATAACAATCGAATTAATATCTGAGCTAATAAAATTCTTATTAACTCCGAATGATATAAACAATAATTGCATCTTTGTTTATTTTTTTACATCAATCAAAATGACTTGCAGCAAAATCGGGAGCAAAACCGTGTGAAAAAGAGCAAAGCACATGACGATGAAAAAGAAAAAAGAATGCGTTTCCTTATCTCCATTCTCTTTAAATATATATAAATAAACATTCGCCAGCGTAGATATTAATTGTGTTTGCGTTTTAAAAAAGCGGGGAATTGTTTTTACGTCTGGCGCAAAATATCTCTTGGAATAATAAATTCGCGGCGCTCTCGTATATGTAAACTCCTTGCTAATCGGAGATATCTGTTTCCTCACCTCTGAAGGAGAGTGCTCCGGTCCGTTTGGAAACGCGAGCGGACGCCTGTGGTAAACCGCAAATCTAACGGATGACGCAAATCTAACGCCGTTGCTCTGCGGATAATCGGATCGCCATGAGAAAGTGTTGTAACTCAGTTTTGGAATATTCTTTTTGTTCGCGCGACTTTTACAAATCGGAATATGATTCGATTTCCTTGAAGCGAGATATACGGCGCGCGATGGAGTGCGAGGCGCGTTTATTCCTCACCCGATGACAGACATTAAAGAGAAGAGGAATCAAGTGAATAACTACTACCGGGTGGTCCCCTGCGCAAATTGAATTTTGCGACGGATGGTCGCAAGGCCGACAGGGTCGATTGTTGCATTGTCACGCGTGTTCTAATGACGCACGTGCATGTGAAGCTGATTATGTTTACATATGTATTTTAGATCAATTAACTTAGTGCATTTTAGTGCAAATTAAAGCACTAAAGCACGCGCATTAACAGTCGATATAAAAACTTTTTGCTTGTAATTTGTCCCGATTATTTATATACATAGGTAAATTGACGAATAAGATTTATTTATTAATGTACAATTAAATCTCTCCAAAGATCTACATTGCTATTTGTTTTCGAGAAAACAATAAAAGAAAGAATCCATCTGAGCAGGTAGAGACGGTCAATGACATTTCACCGTCAATGACATTTCACCGCATCTTTTTATCCTTTCACGTCTTCAAGATATTTAACTGACTAATTTTTTTTTTTTTTTTTTTTTTTTTTGTGTATATAAGAACGATTTCCTGTTAAATATTAACAGTTAATAATTCAAACCTTCCGTCGTTTCTAGCACTAGAAATTCTTACAATAATAAAGCTTATTCGCGCTATTGCGTACTTAACGACTTGTGTTTAACCTAGGCAGAAAAAAATTTGACATTTCACGAACATCGAACAACTATGGATCAATCCTTCTTTGCTTGTGTGTGGTTTTAAAATGGATTATTTACAGAAAAGATCTGGTTTTCGTACTTTCAAAATGCCGAGAACTATCTTGCGATTTATTCTGCGTCGAATTGAAACCGCGTGTTGTCCGTCATTCGAGTGATATGTTTCAAAAAAAGAAGATAAAAATTTATTATTATTTTGCTCGATATCAATTTTTATCAGGGATGTAATTTTCAGAGAGTTTAACTTCTCACGTTAGTGACTGACAAAATAAATGTTATATTAATAAAGAAAGTACACTTTTTTTTTTAAAGAAACGCATATCTCGATTGATTTCCAGCGAGATTCGTAGTGATATCGTATCTTTTTTTTTTTTTTTTTTTGGAAGAACATTTTCGAAAATATGATGTAAATATGATGTGAAGAAGCGAAACCGGAAACGTGCAAGTCGTCGGAGACGTGCGCGTTCGAGGTTATCAGAGCGGCGACTATAATCTCGACGCTCCCGTAGACCTCAAACGCGGATCAATGTCACGTCGATCGGCAGCGATGTTTTAATTTAGGAACACAAATGAAGGAAAATCTTATTTATTTCTGCCTGGTGGCAGAGCGCGACGATGCACACGTTGTAACTCGTCATCTCTCATAAATGCCACTATACATTCGGCGTGTCTCTTTTCGTCTTCTAAAGGGCTCCCGCCGCGATCGATAGAGCTCTGTGCAAATGCACGCATCAAAACGGAACGTGTGTGTTGCGCACGGACCGCGTCCACTATACCGTCTCTCCACACACAGCGAAGTCTCACACAATCTTCTGAAGGTCATCCAGATATTGAGAAGACTTATCTTCTCTCGGCCGCTTGGAGAGGATATATTTATCCTGTCTTTTAAATAGATAAATATAAATCCGTCAAGCGCAAAACGGAGTTTAACGGGCTTCGTCTCGAAACTTGAGAAAATGTACGAACAAATAAATGATATTTTTTGAAGTATAAATTTGAGAGTGAGAATAATAACTCACTTATTATTGCTTAAATTAGTTATTATATTTAATAAAAGAAAATCGACAAGTTTTGTAGGTTTAAATTTAAACTAAAATGAATAAGGTAACAAGAAGATGTAACAGTTTTTATTAAATATAAAAAAATACCTCAAGTAAATTTCGACTACGTATAAAATATTTTTTAACTGCGAAAAATTTAACCGTAGTAAAGTCTGCAGCAAATCTTGTAGCAAGATATGCAAATGTTACGCACAGCTATCCTCGTTTGGGCTCCGTATATTTCATTTCTAATCTTGATATTGCCACGGTGTTTCTATACATACCGATGAGTGCAGCATCACTCACCCCTTTTTATCTTTTAATAAAATCTACCTTTTCATTTCTCTCTCTTTCGCTCTTTTATCTTCTTTTAATATCTAATTACGACTTGAATTATTGCCGGAGACTTGCCCCTCATCAAGACGTTCCACGGTTTCCGACTTATTTTAAGAAAGACAGCTGTAGTAGCGAAGCAAATTAAATAGCGCTAATTCTACTTCGGCTTGGTAAATTCTAAATTTTTTTTATCGACAAATATGATATATACACCTGATTGATGGACAGAAGCCCGTTACTCGCTGAGTCGTCTTTGGTCAGCTGCTCGTTGCAATGAAATTGACACAGATTCGCATGTGCATGCAGAAAGCGCGAGCCGAGAAGTTTTGCGATACGATTTGGAAATCGATTTTTTATGTAATCGTAAATACATCTTATCTGTTATCTAACGCGTTATTAACATGAGATATACACCGTGCTCTTTGATCGCAGAGGTGGTTTTACTTACCGCTGTGATTACGGTTATAAATTCAATCGGGCTGACCTAAATCGAATCTCCGAATTATACAGCCAAAAATAGATAATGATATAGAAATGGCTGACGCGTGCCAATTAACAAAACTAAATTATTTAGACGTTCTCAATTTTGCGACAGTTATATATTTGCTTTCTCTCGTCACGAGCGTAATTTGAAACAATGCCTGTGGCCAGTTGTAACGATAACGCTTTAATTCTATACAATTGCCACACGTAGCAATTTTGCAGCTGCGGAAGGAAAAGCGTCGCAATTAACGCATATATCTCTTAAGAATCGGCTAATTATCTATTCATTGAGGTTAAATATGTGTAATTAAAGCTCGCATTATACGTCCGCGGCAAGTGTCGCAAGTCGTCCACTACGTCTTGCCGATGTGTAAAAAACTAATTTATTTTAATCTGAACTTGTAACCTCTCTCCGAATTTTGTTTTCTTTTTTTTTTTTTTTTTATATAAGCGCAATTTGTGCACGAATTAATGCGCGGTTTCTTTTTTTGCAAAGAAATCGCTTCAACCATAATGAAAGTCGAACTTTCAAATCTCTCGTGGACAAAACGCGCCGCGTCGGCACACGCGGGAGAAACATTGCTTAATTATTATCGTTTATAATTAATAGTTATCTCCACTATATCTCCAAGACGGTCAAGTTTCGCGTATATCGGCGATTCTCCGCCTTTCCCTTTCTGTCGATTCTGTTGAGAGAACTTTCGCCGCTTTTTCGCTCTCTTCTTCCTTTTGCTTTTTTTTTTTTGCGATTTTGCGGAATTTTTGCAAAGACGCGAGCGAATAAACGGCCAGTCGCCGTTCGCTAATCGCACTAGTGTTATTAATCGCATACGGGAAATCGGTTCCGCTCGGTGATTAACGGCGAAACAAGCGAGTCGAGTTTGAAACGAACGAATCGTGACCGCAATATTTGTCACATCCGCTAACCGCTTCCGTCTTTAGAAATGAGAAATTTTCTATGTTAGAAGTTGTATACACAGTGCTCGAAAACTCGAATCACTTATGTGCACGTTTCTTTCCGCTGTAAATCCCAGAAAAAAACAAACCGGGTTTTTTGGTTTTTGTTTTGCGGTATCGATGTATTAAACCCAATTAACTCTTGTACACGTGAGATACACTTATCATTTATTAACGCCTGCGAGTGCGTTTCGCGTCACTGCACGCGAGTATATACGCGATAACGCGCGTTCTTCTTTTCTCGTTACCAGCCGCGTAGCGAAAAAATTGTTTGCCAAGCGTGAGCGATGCAATAGTACCGACAAAATCCGGTCTCTTATCGCGCAGTCGGAATTCTCTATGGAAAGCGCGCAAGCGTTAATTGCCGCATTATATCCTACAAAAATGTGTGTTTTGCGGGGTTGCTGCACCTGTAAACACTCGTGTAAACGTCGTCTCGGCATCGATAAATTTCAATTTATAGAGCTTCGTGGAAACATTGATATAACGCGTAAAGTTATAAAATATCAAGAAGAATGTTTTACAATTTTATTATTGTGTTTTGCTTTCAAAGCGAACATTTTGATTTGGAAGTAAATATTTTTCACAATGTTTTTCTTTCAATTACAGTGGAAAGTTTATATATTAATTTATAGATTTTATTTTTTATATACTTTTCATTATATCTTAGACGCACCTCGTGCATCTCATTGCGCCGCCGATTGCTCGCAATCAATAAACGACGACGGAAAAAACGACATTCGAGTAGAGTACTTTTCTCTTTTCTTTTTCTCTTTTTCTCTTCCCGTCATTTATAATAAACGCGATGCTTACATATCCGTTCGCAGATTATACAGTGCGCCCTAAACGGCATTGCGAGTAATCCGAGATCTTATCCTCGTGTTTTGCTTTCAGGCTGTGAAACTGGAGTCGGTGCATCCAGGAAGGACGCGATATCTCGTCGTCGTCTCGTGCACGGGCAGACAGGACGCCGAAGAGAGTTGCCTTCTCGGTATCGATTGCCACTCTAGAGCGACTGTCGGTCTTGTGCTGCGAGTTTTGGCTGACACCGCCATCACTCTCGACGGCGATGGGTAAGTTCCTGACCACGATTATTTCCTCCTTCTCGATTTTGTTTCTCTCATTGCGATTTGTGCTTGTTGCGCGTACGCTATTAGCCAACCAAGATGCATCACGGTTGCTTCCTGTAATATTTTTGCGATGCATCAGTTTCGCGAATTAGCACGTCTTTTTGATGATTACAGATTCGCTAAGAAATTGCAGAAATTGCGCAACCTTATTTCGAGCAAAATTGGCAGCCGAGAGGTTGTCTCAACTTTGTCCTTCGCAAAATGTATATATTTGTTAATAATAAATTATTTTACATTGACTGCATTTTAGCAGATGTCTTAGTGCGCAAATTAAATTAACAAAGTGCGTTAAATTAAATATTATTTGTTATTTGTTATAACCAAACAACCGTGTTAGACTTTTAGTTGCCAATGTTTTGTTTTTGGTTTAATATCTTTGAACTAAAAATAATGTAGCATTTGCTAACTGCAACTTTACGTCGTTTCGTATCCGGCAAATTGATCGATTGTGCAACAAATATTTTCTCAGTGCATCAGCAAAGTTACTTTCTAACAACGGCCGCGTCAAGTCGCTCGCTCAATTCTGTTCGCTTGTAAAGTGACTCATTGCCACGTTAAAACTCTGAATCGGTCGCATTGATAATTAGTTGAAGGTGTGCGTCACAAAATGAAAGGAAAATAATATAATATTCATAAGCGTTTTACGCGCAAATAACGCAGGTTTAAGTATAGACTTGGTCTTACGTGCCGTCGTTTTTCTCGTAAATACCGATACGGACAAATGCTGTCGATAATACACTCGCGTCGATATGCTTTCTCCTCCTTTCTCTCGTTTTTCCAGGTATACGATTTAGCCAAAAACACTAGACTTAATTCTTTTCATTCTTCGTTGCAATGGTGTCGTCGAAAAAAGAAATGAAGCATAAAAGCGTGTAGCTCGTAAAACATATCGGATAATGTTTCAGAAGTTATCATTAATTAAAAATTAGTTAAAAATCTATATATTCACATGCACAGTTTCCTCGCGTTGCAAAGTCGCGTAGAAACGCTCATTCCGCCATATCGAATATAATATATAATTCCCTTGTCTATAAAGATAAATGCGAAGGTCGCGACCTCGCTCTTCTCGGGCATAGGGAAATGGAGCGCGTTACTCTACGGAGAGAGGGAGGGCACACACTCGTATATTAGAAACAAAGTACAAGTGAGTTACCAAAGTTACGACTAAAGGTCGTACCTACTTGCGAAATCGGATAACACACGAACCTCGCGTGTTCTCTATATCGCGATCATTGTGAATCACAGAGAATTGTCTTAGATTGAAATATCAGTGTATGTACGTGGCTCGTGTGTTATCACGTTATTCTGATATCGCAAATTGCCACGCCGTTATTATATAAAATTGTTGTTACTTAAATATAAATTGATTAATAGCTTGTCCGATTATATAACAAATAATAGCTTTGTAGGTCGCAGCGACAATTGAAACTCCTCAAGTCTTCAATATCATCAAAGTGGACCCTATGACTAGGGGTCACTTTTGATTCTAACGATCTTCAAAATCAGTCGTGTTAAAATAAAATTTTGCAAAAAATAGAACTCGTGTTATGAAAGAGTCTATAATTATTCTGAAGATTAAAGAGAGCAACTTTAATGACCGTGGAATTTTCTTATTAACGACGCGGTGTGGCGACAACAACAAAACGATTTTGACGTGGCGTCTGAACGGTCTTGCGCCTCGGAGTTTTTCGCGTGACTGAAAGGCGAGACCGGAACTTTGTCGCTTTTCTACGTTGCAAAAAAGTCTACCCACGCGAGAGCACATTGACTGGGCGGTGTGTTCGGTCGG
The DNA here is from genome assembly GCA_014825685.1 of Pseudomyrmex cubaensis. NCBI lineage: Eukaryota > Metazoa > Arthropoda > Insecta > Hymenoptera > Formicidae > Pseudomyrmex > Pseudomyrmex cubaensis. The sequence goes on along the minus strand of QVOA01016967.1, from coordinate 95,857 downwards.
ATTCTCTCGTGAAATTAGCGATAAAGGGATATACGCACGGACGGACGGATGAGCAGAGAAAGAAAGAAAGAGAGCGAAAATGTGCGATGCGTGGCAAATGGAAAAAGGAGAAAGACAGAGAATCGCGCAGCGTATAAGAAAAGAAAATGAACGCGAACGCCGGTCAGCTCGCGTTCCTACAATGTCGATGACCCTCGGGGCGCGGACGGTCTTTTCTTCGCTTCATCTTCCTCTTTCTCTCCTCCTTCTGTATTTCTTCTTCTTCTCCTTCTCCTCCTCCTCCTCCTCCTCTCTCTCTTTCTCGATTCAGCTGTCGCAAACTCGCGAGAGTTCTTTACTACTCGGCATTAGAATCGCGATTCGTCATTCGCTTTCTCGATCGTCTCGATTCACGAAACGGTCGGTTGCGTCAATCAACGGTGATCTAGGCTTATCTTAACTTCGTTGAGTTTAACGTTCTAAACAACTGATTTGAAATAGAAAATGTCTTGCTTCAAAACGAGATATTTCGTTTCCCTTCAGCGAATAAATTTTAGTATAAAACGAGATTTCGTTTTCCGACGTCAATGTGTTAAGATAGTAGTTTTATTGTGTTTATTAGTTTTTTTTTTTCATTTGTTATTAATGCATTGAAACACATTACCAAAAAGAAATACAAAGACACCAAAAACAAAGATCTTTATAGTTATAAAAAACGCATTAAAAATATTTTTTTTATTAACTACAAATTTCCAGAGACGATTGATATTCTTGTTAAGAATATAAAATATTCTTTAGAGGATTATCTCATCTAAATTATCCTCTTCTAATGTCGGTTTTTTTTCAGAAGATTTTATTTTACGTTTAAAAAAAGTTGAAAAATTTGTTCTCGGGGGAAAACAAATTTTTTTTTCGGCGCTTGCCTCCAGACTTATAAAATTTCGTCGTGGAATGTGCGTAACGTAGAGTTAACTGTAATCGACCGGAGAGGCGAATTGCGATTCGAAAGCCGGAGAAACGCCCAGAGGAGGGCGTCTACTTTACGATGATAACGGTGCCAAGTCCGAGTAATTTCGGAAGAGAATTGCATTTTTTTTTCGTCCCTTTTACATCTCTCTCTCGGAAGAAAAAGAGAGACAAAGGTCTGCACAAATTCCCGACGTTATATACAACTCGCACTCGAATTCCGAGATCGTCAAAGAGCACATACTTTTGCATAAGTAATCGTCTTAGTGTTTAGCGCTCGCAGCGCTGTCCAATGAATTTTTTCGTCGTTTGATATCATTTATGTAACCGCAAGTTGTGGCAAATTACTTGTTTGCGTAAAGTATGAATTTTAAAATTGCGCACTGTTCCGCGTGCGTCTGACAATTTCCTGATGCATTCGTATACTTACATCAAAGTAATCAACATTCATTCGCAGAGAGAAATAATATATCCGATCGATTTGTGTAAGGTTGAAAGTTTCACAAATAAAAAAAAAACTTGCGTAAATTATTTTCGCTAAAAAAAAAAAAAAACTATCGATGTTGCGCGAATTGCGCGATATTAAATTAAATCCCACTTTCCGTTCTGATTTAGAATCTCGTATTTGCGAGTGAGAGAAAGTACGCGCATCGAACCACGATCGGCATAATATGTGTATGTAACGACTTACGCGTGGCGGATATATACCGTTTCTTTTCTGCGGGAGAGACGATCGTGATTTCCCGGAAATTTTGTCGACGTTTTTATTACGGCAACGCGCGAATCGTGACGCTGCGCGATCTTTTTTACATAATACGTAATTAATGACTCTGCACTGAATGCGCGATTCTTCTTCTCTCGTGTCGTAACTGCGGCACACGGGAATTGCGTTACCGTTGCAAGTTCTGATGATCTCAACGTTTATTCGCTCATCAGCATAAATGACGATTATTCCGACAGCTTCGAAATCACGACTTTGACCGCGTCTATCGTGCGGATGTAATCATTTCATGTCTGTTTGCGTCAGTCTATTTATTCTGTTTTTTTTTTGTTTGTAGACTAGATAATTCACATGATCTTAACAAATATAGATTATGGTTTTTAAAAGTCATCTTCCTGACATTCAGATTTTTATTTTTACAGAGGTTTCAAAGTCAGCGTCTGCGGCCGTCAACATATCTTCAAGCCGGTCTCCGTTCAGGCTATGTGGTAAGTTCGCAGTCTCTTCGATAAATGAAACTGGTTTTGCGGCCGCCTAAGAATGGAGCAAAAAATTGTGACACTGAAGCGGTTTTTTTACGCTTTGCGTAACGGAACTTAATCGTGTCCGCTTTTAATATCAAGTGTAAAAATAAAACAGAACAGAAACGGTTCAAACAATTCTGAATAAAATAGAAAAAAAGTGGATTTTTAAAGTCGGTTGTGACAAATATAATTTCTCTATTTTTTACTTATTGACCTGTACAAATGAAATACTAAAGTTTTTTTGTGTAAATGTGGTACTTTAGTAAAAGTTGAGTGCCAAGTTTGGTATACATGTATCGGTCCGTGTGCGACATGCATGTCGGATGTGTAAACAGTAAAGTCCGCGATGAATGATTCAAGGGTGGGATGACGAAGATGTTATCGGTGCGGAAGAGGCTCGGGTAAAGCGACTGAAAAGAAAAATCGGGCGTGGGTCGTGGCTTAATTGGCCACGACATCGCAATTGTCCTGTTCGCAACCGGACGAACGGCAGGAACTTTCTTGGCCGCCCAGCCTCTTCCGGTATGCTGAATTTTTTAGCACGAGCGAAAACGTCGCCGCTGTATCTTCCCACACGGATCGATTATACCCGATCTCTCTTTAGTGTAGTGTCATTTCAGCAAGCGAGACGGGAAGTCGTTTCGTGAAATTAAATCATTACTGAGAAAATTACTGAGAAAATTCAAGTGTTTTAAAATTGAGTCTTTATTATACGTTTTTATTCTGTAAGATATATTTTCTCTCTCTCTCTCTCTTTCTCTCTCCGTCTCTGTAAGAGTTTTATGCAAATGGACTATACTTTTTTGCATAGAAAATGTTCTGGAAACAAATTTGATTACTCCAACAAAATTTTAAATTATAATGAGATGTGAAACGTTTCGGAAACGAAAGTTTTAGTGCTTGTAATAATTGAGAAAATTTTTATTCTTGCGCGTATTTGAATAAAATAATAAAAAATTATTACACACATACTAATGGCTGTTATAATGGCTATCAAAGAGTAGGCGTCATCTCCTTATTTATCTTATTCGCGTGACCTACGACTTGAGATTTGTTATTTCTGGACGTCTTGCGCTCGGACGATGTCTGGATTATAAATAGTCCCGTATATGTATGTGCGCTTATATGTATGCGCTCGCGCCGATTACCACGTGCATTAACGTTAAACTCGCATCGATTCTTCGCGATCAGGCCTATGTAGCGTAGATGCGAAAACCGCCTTTGACGCGATGTGAATTTTCGTGGGCGTGCTATTAGTTCGCTAATTGATTTACGTGACGTACGTGGATAATTCCCACGAATGAAGCACATGATGCTCTTGTGCGCACGCAATAATATGTAGAGAACTACAAGCAGCAACGGGAGGAAAAGACGAGAGAACCACAAACCCGCAAAATAAAAATAGAAGCACACAATGCGCCAGACTAAAAGACCACTAAAAATCGACGGGAGACACGCGATGTGTCGAAATGTGTTTTATGCCACAAGTCACGAGAACGAACACGCCGCGAAAGCATCGTCAGTCTTCTTACTCGACGACGACGACGACGACGACGACGACGACGTCGACGTCGTCGTCTCGTCGTCGTGGTTGTCCTATTTTTGGAGAAGCCTCGTTGCTCTCGACCACCGCGCACATTCCCCTAGTGGTGGGGGTTGGTTACGACCATGGACCATCGCCCGCGCCATTTATGGGCGCGTCGCGACGCGTGGTCACTTTGCCGAAATTTACCACGTGGTTTCGCGCCACGTACACGAACAACTTAGACAATATATCGTCTTGTTTTTGCGTGCACACACTTGGCGTATTTTTTTCCGCTATGTTACGTAAACCGTAACGACACGACAAAACGAATTTTAATTGACGCAAGTAAGATCCAAGTGAGACCAGTGGATCACCGTGGAAATGATAAATGACTCAAAACAAACCATCTTTTTGACCATCTTCGGTCTTAACACAAAAAGTGACAAAAACAGTGTTTATAAAATGTATGACAATCAATATAATAATAAGTTTTTTTTGAGTTTTTTTGATGAAAAATTGCGAAATGTGCATATAAATGTTTCTCATATTATCTTGGCATAAATTACACGTACTCTACTCCAGATCGCTGTTGTCCGCGATCTGGTTGTCGCGGTGGTCGACGGCGAAACATGTCAGGTCGACTGGTTTCCAGGTCGCGTTTCGCAGTGACGGGAGTTCAAGTAGTGTGATGAGTATGCGCGACTCCTCGATCGCGATGGATAAATTCTCGCGTGAGATTCATCAAACGTTCCAATTAGCGCGAATTGCTGATTCAAATGAGTGTTAATCACGGATCGTTCTACTTTTAAATGCATTTTGTGATTTGTCATCAGAGAGACGTGGTGTTAAAAGACGATAACAGTCCCAAAAGGAAGATGAACGTCCCTCTTATCCCGACAGGCAGGAAGCCTTCTTGGATCAACGAGAATCAATGAACTTCGGACTGCCGGTCGAAACCGGTTTTCCCGGTTGGATGACGAAGACTCGAAATGACACCTCGCTCTATGATGAGGTTGCCGCGTCCTCGATATGATCATATGCCGCGATTATCTTGCGAGTATATCTCGAATTCTATCTTACTCTCTAAAAAAGCGATTTGAAATATACGTTTTTGGTGAAGGAAAGATTTTGAAATGTTTTCGCGAAATAATATATACATAATATATATATATAATATAATAATAATAAAATAATAAATATACATATAATATTAACAATAATGTTATTGGTCACACAAACAACATCGAAATTACCAAACAAATAGAGAGAAAAACTATGTTACATCATGAAAAAATTAAAGTGAGGCTAAAAATACTTCTACAAGGCCTAATCTATATGTTGAATTGTATAAAAACAGAGTCTTGAAAAAAATTGCAATATTTAACTACAGAAAAACTCTGATCTATCTTGATTTTTATTTAACAATCTATAATGCTTGAAAATACTGTAATGCTCGAAAGATGTTTTGAAGTTGTAAGTCTCGTTAAAATAAACTCGATAACGCACAAGCTCTGGCTGTTGCCATCCGTGCGAAGACGTCGACACGCATGGGCGATCGCCCTATCACGATATCTCGCGGATGCGTTTCTTCACGATTGATACCGCCGATCTAAAGAGACCGGTGCGAGATGTCAATTATACTCGGCCAGATTAACCGGTGGACGGCTGTGCCGTTCGACTTAGCTGCGCCGCGTTCTCTGCTTTATATTTCGCCGAGGTTGTCGACTCGAGCGTTTTCACTTTTTGTCAGAGAAACCTCTGCGATTTCAGCGCGAAGCCGCTTTCACGTTGTCGTCTCGATATCGATCGTCAATTTATCATCGGAATTACAGGTGACATTGATCGCTTTTTGAATGTTGCGGATCTTCGAAAAGTGATGTTACTTTGTTCAAACAAAACACACGCGCGCTCTTTACGTACTTTTCAGTATTTATACAAAATAAAATATTAATAAATATTTTCATTGAAAATTGAAGAAACGGTTCTCTTCATATTCTTTTACAATTAAATGTTTACAAAAATCGAATTATTACATAACGAACTGTGAAATTTAGTGGCTCACCTATAAATCATCCAGTACAGTCATCAAATTTCAACATAAATATTTTATATTTATTTTTGCGTCACACACAGTTCTGTTTAAAACATTGTACAATTCTAATCCAGAAACAAATTTTTGTTTGCTACAGTGTTTCTTTCTCACGTTATTCGTCGCTCGCGATAACTCTTGAATTTCTGTTGCGTTCTTCAGGTTTCGAGTTTGTCTTATCCAAGCACCGTTACTTTTGTATCTTTCGTCACGGCAAAAACTATAACTTTGTCCAGGAATCAAACCTGGAAAAAAACACCTCTTCCTTTACTTTCCAATGGACGAACGTGCGTTCGCCGTTTCCGCTTCGTTGTCAGAAAAAAAAAAAAAAAGTCTCTCTCAGACCCAGTTGAGCGATGGAAACCAAAAGTGCAACGAGCGGGACTCGGCCGCTGCGCCATTTAATTGTTTTTCACGGTCCGCTGCATAGAATCCGACTGCATTTGCAGCCGGAGAGCGCGGTGCACGAGCGGGTGTCGGCAAAAGATCGCTATCGGGCGGTGGTTAACGCCTTAAGCAGATACCCGTTGATGTCCCCTCGTGCACGTCGTGCGGCATAATCGTTGCCATCATTCCTTTCACTGTTGCTGTCGTCGTCGCTACTTCGGGAACAGGTTGGGGAGAAACCGCGGAGACGAGTTTATACTACGAGCGTCGAGGAAAATGGCTCGTAATAAATAATAAATTTCTTTGATAATGCGCCATTCGCTGATGGTTTGCATATTGTGCGACAAAATTTAGATTATCTTGTTGCAACGAATGCGTGTGTTCGCTCACGCGCGGCTCATCTTCGGCTTTCTCTTTTTTTCGATTCTTACATTCTTCTGTTTTGGCGCTTGTCCAGGCGATTCAACTCCTTCCCTTGAGGAAACATATACAGAGTGGCGATATGACAACAGTCGGATTCTGGTGATTACGTTCGACGATTTTGCGCGTGTCGCTGACACTTTTACGGAAATGCAGTTCTATATATCGGCGGTCATCTTGTCATATCCGAAAGCAGCATTGTGTAAAATGCTTAAATGCGTTCTACATTGAGCGCTCCTCATTCCGCTCTACGGATAGGCGTCAGGACTGCGACGCTTCATTCTTGTCGATGAGAATTTTGCTCGTTGCGTAAAACTATTCTAAACGCTAAAGTGAAGGAATATTATCACTCGCACAGAGCGATAATATTCTACGTTAATCCTTGCACCGTCAAGAAAACGGAAGCGGATGTTATCTAATCGCGATCCGAGTCGGTGCGAAAGGAAAACTATTCCCCGCGCGTATTTACATTTACCATATACTACAAGAAAGTGGCGCGTGCTCGGCGCAAAATAGTCGTCGTCGAAATGTCTCTCGCGTTTTAGACTAGAGAAATCAATGATAACAATCGTAGAAAAAAAATTTCGAGTGGTTTGAATAAAAATTTTGAACAATATATCAAACGAGAATCGTGCTCCACGTTTATTTTTATCACCGACACTTCAACCAAAGTAATTGATTTTCTTTTTCGCAAGAACACGCGGAAACAATTGTCGTCGTTACTCGCACGACTATCTAAGTAAATATGTATAAGGTCGAGGCAAACGAGATCGGGGAAAATCTTTTTTCACTTTTAACGATACGATCGACGAAGCAGATAAAATAACGCGATACGTCACTTACGTTTCATCATCGTCCATGGCGAATAAACCGCCAGACTAATACAATATATTATGTTTTTACGTGATTTTGTATTTTTCTCGCATTTTCTAATATTCTACTCTTCTGTGCGTTTTTCAGGTCGGCCTTGCAGACATTGCACAAAGTATCAGCTAAGGCACGCGAGCAGAACTATTTTCTCGGCGGATTGTCACACGATTGGGTCAGTTACTATGAGCAACGAATCGAAAGCGACCGATCGTGCCTCAACGAGTGGCACGCCATGGACAATCTGGAGTCCAAAAGACCGCCGTCACCGGACAGCGTGCGCACTAAGTAAGTGGATCACTTTTGTCACGGAGATTGTTATCTCTCTTTACTCTTCTCCGAAAACAACTATCTGAATTTCATTGATAAAACTTTTCTCGGTCAACAAGTACGATAATGAATTGCTCGCGGAAGCGCTGCTGCATTTCTTGTAGAAAAAGAACCCTTTTTCCTTTCGTCAGATTTCACGGACATTCGATTAACCCGACGCCCAATAACGACGTTTCGAGCGGGATCAATTCGCGGGAGTGTATAAGGCGATTTATCACGGGAAACAGCCGGCGGTGTATTTGACTTGGTACTATGCCAGAGTCGGCGGTGATTTGTTGATGCGTGTGTGCACTCTCCGGGTGTCTGCGCCGCAGATCGTGCGCGCACGCAAGTGGAGTATAACTTTACAACCGTCCTTCAATTATTTCCAGTTTCTGCGTCTGTCCTTCTCTTCGGGTCGAACCGATCATTTCGCGACATTAAGTCATGTTCGGATCACTGTTTCGATAGCAAACAAATTCTTGCGATTGTAACCGATGTGTTCTGAGATTCTTTGTATGTCTCACTTGTTACAATACGTTTCTCTACTACTTTATGTAAATATTTTTATATTTACATAAAGAAAGATACTGTAGTCATATATTTGACGATGAATGATCGTTTGCTGGTATATTTATCTGTTTTGTTTGTGATAAAATACAAACAAGAGTGTTTGCATTTTATAACGTAGGCCTAGGGAAAGAGAGGAGACAGAGCGCGTAATTCGATCGACGCTGAAGGAAATCATGATGTCCGTGGACCTCGACGAAGTCACCTCCAAGTACATCAGAGGACGTCTCGAGGAGGATCTGGACATGGATCTCGGGGAATTCAAGCCGTTCATCGATCAGGAGATGCTCACGATACTAGGTCAAATGGACGCGCCAACCGAGATATTTGATCACGTATATCTTGGCAGCGAATGGAACGCTAGCAATTTGGAGGAACTTCAGAAAAATGGGTACATTTGCACATATCACCGATATCTTAATCGTCCTGATTTTTATCGTCAAGAAAAACACTTTAATTTTCTGGTTACGAACGGAGTTTAATTACAATACGAGTTCTATCGAATTCATGTAGTTTATTTGAACTTTTTTTGTTGATCATGTACTTACAGTGTGAGGCACATCTTGAACGTTACTCGAGAAATCGATAACTTCTTCCCGGGTATGTTCACCTATCTGAACGTGCGTGTGTACGACGACGAGAAAACGGATCTGCTCAAGCACTGGGACAACACGTTCAAATACATCACAAAAGCAAAAATGGAGGGCTCCAAGGTCCTGGTGCACTGCAAGATGGGGGTCTCTCGTTCCGCCTCCGTGGTTATCGCTTACGCGATGAAAGCTTACAATTGGGATTTTTCGCAAGCATGGAAGCATGTCAAGGAGAAGCGCAATTGCATCAAGCCGAACAACAGCTTCCTGTTGCAACTGGAAACGTATCAGGGTATCCTGGACGCGATGAAAAACAAGGAGAAGCTACAGAGGTCCAAGTCCGATACGAATCTGAAATCTCCCACGTCCGCGAAGGATCAGTCGAAGAAGGAGGAGAAATCGGACAACGTGGAGAACAACATGCGGGAGGTTTCGGGCTCGGAATTGAAGAAGAGCAGCCAGAGACCAAAGAGTTGGTCGCCGAATGTCAAGGTTGCTGAGAATATGTTACCTTCCGGTAAGCAGATATAATTTGTTAATTATAAATACATCGGTGTTTTATACTTAATAGTGCCGTTTGTAAAAAACGTTTTCGCGCCATGTTGCAGTTCCTTTGTCGCAGTCGTTGGAGAGCATTGACAAAGCGGGAAGTACGGAGGTTACGCGGGAAGATCTTCTCCGTGGCTCGAATCAAAAACCGGCAATAGAACAAGAAGCTCGCAATGTTCTAATGCCCTGCGACAACGGACAGTCTTACAGCGTGTCGCAGAACAAAATAGTGCATCTACCTTCTCCCAGTCCCGGCACTCCTAGCGTAAAAAATAGGATTAATAAATTGGAAACTCAGGGACAGAAGAGAAAGGGCTTAGTGCTGAATCTGACCAATCAGTTTGAAGCGGCAAGCAGCAAACCGTCGTCACCGGGATCCGATTCGGATGCGAAACGTCTGCCGCAGAATTCGGTTACGGAGGACAACGCAAAGCCGGTCGAGACCGGTCATTGCGAACGGGTGAGTCGAGAGATCGACGATTCCGTTGCGAATAAGCCTTCCGAGAAAACGATTTGGGATCCCGGCGAGGAGCGGCAGAAAGACGGGAGGAAAGATATGGATCAAGAATTCGCCGAGATCAACGATAATAATAGTGAATGTCTAGTCTGGACTGCATCTGCGGACATTGCGTGTGCTGATTCGTGTGTTGACAATAAAACTGACGGGAATGTGATTGTGCAAAGTGAATATGTGGCGAGTGCGACGGCGGATACCTCTGCGGCGACGGTGACAACAACGACAACCGCGATCGCGACATGTTCGGACGTAACAGGAAAAAAGAGGAAAGACGGTGATCCGTTCAGCGCGCAGTTAGATCGTGTGTTTGATCGCGAGGAACGACGGGGTGAACCCGTAACGAGGGAATCTCCGAGTCGGCAAAGTTCCTGGAGCAGTTACGACAGTGCGGTGGTTCTCGATAACAATTCGGTTCACAGCTCGTGGGCGACGTTACCGTCGCGGAACAGTTCCTGGGGCTCCTATGACATGCGGCCGTCCGATTTACTTGGCTCCAGCGGACTGTTCCCATACGACAAGGAGGAGATTCCGTGGCATCCGGGCACGGTGAAGCGCACTAAGCAAAAGCTAGAGGAAGTTACAACGACGGCCGGCGTGAAACGTGTGTGCACACAGACGTCGGCAGTCGCGGACGACAAAAACGACGAATTGGTCGGCGAAACGGATGCGCCGTCCGCGGTTGAAACGTATAATCCGGTATTATTGCAGCACATGTCATCTCCGACACCTCGAAGGAGGGATTCGTCGCCCACTCAAGAGCATAATCTTAAAGTAGATACGAATAGAAACTCGCCGAGTCCGGTAGGTAGCATTGATATCTCCCTTACGTCTATGCGTCAGCTCGGAAGATTGTCTACGAGCGCTCCCGCACCGTCCTCATTGTCCTCCGAGACTGATCTACCGTTATCTCTGCGGTCTTGTAGATCAGAGAGCGAGACGTCCAGTCCGTGCGTCGTCAATACTCCTCAATGTCCATCCGTGAAGCACAATAAAATGGTATTGGAAAATCTCTGCAATAAGCCCGTGTTCAGTAAGCGCTGTCTCTCCGTGGATGACTCGCCGGAAGCAGAGTGTCCGCGCAGCACATCCGGCATAGTCAAGAATCTGAAGAAGGAATTTGAGGCAAAGTCGACCAAACTTGAGAAGAGTCCTGAGAACGCGTGCGATAGCGAGAACGTGTCGTCGATGCCCGCACGACCCAAGAGAGACGTGAAGATCAGAAGTCTGCCATCGTCGCCGGTAATCCCACACAACGAATCCAAGATCCATTCGTCGTCTAGCGTCGGTGAAACCAAAGACAACAACAAGCGAGGCAGAAAAAGCGAATTGTCGACGGCACCGTCGTCGCAAGACAATGTGGAAGATCTCTCCGTCAAGGTGTTGGTGGGAAAGTACGAAGTCGCACGACCTGAGCCTAAAAAGACCACAGATATTCAGCTGCGCGCGCATAAAGACAAGGATTGGGACACCATAGAGGTGCATTCACCGGCGAAATCAAAAATCGCTCCCGAGTTCTCGAGACGGTCAGCGCCGATCATGATCAACAATCACTCTTCACCTCTGTACAACGAGACACCGGAAGCTCCCGGCAGGCCGCCGGCGGTACCGTCACCCAGCGTAGTTATGGCCAGCGTGGTGGCGAAGGCAGCTAGCAAGAAGCAACAGCAGCACGGCAGAACGCATCCCCTCGCCAGGCTGCAGGTCAGGCCTAGGCACAGCAGTCCGGTTTACAATACTATGTAAAAGCTGTAGCGACGCTCCTTCGTGCGCACTTCGGATTCTCAGGCACTACGCGTACGCAGCGTACCTAAATCCGAACGAGAAAAAATACCCATCGTTTCACGTGGGTATGTCATCGTGACGATGAAATCGTGTGATCTCTAACGTGTTGGCGATGAAAGGATATTTTCGAGCTAAGAGATGATCGCGGCACCTGTTTTTCCGAGAGTTAAACATTTTCTTTCTTTCATCGTTGTTTTCTAATCGTCATCGCTGCATTCGCTTGTACAAGACAAACATCGTTTATATTCGTTTGAGGAAATCGATCTTGTCACTACATCAGTGTAATGTAACTTATTATTTATAGGACAATAACTTCATAAGTGTTCGAATATCTTTTACTATAAAACGATTAATGGGCGCTCTTTGTTCCTTCTCGTCAACGTATATATCTTGGCTTGACGTTAGTTCAATTACTTTAAGCTGGAAATGCAACAAATCACGAGGCTGCGCGTCAAGAAGGAGGTCAACGTAAAATTTATATTGAAGACTAAAGGATAATATTGTTAATTCTGTATCACTTTGTCGTAAACTTAGTTGGGCTCGGAATCAAACGTGCGTTAGATGTCGAAAGGTATCGAACGGTATATTGTATATTATGATGACTTAACGCGAAAGACGGCACAGCCTTTGTGTTGTGATCCGTGAAAGACAAAAACAAAAGAGAAAAGAAACAAGAACCGAGTGCTCAGTCAGGCTGTGAATGTAAGGTCTGAGCCTCGGGCACACGGTGACCTTTCTTCTGCTTCGCTTTCTTAATTTTTTCGTTCTTCGTCGGATGATTTTTTTTTCCGTTTTGTATGTTATACTTGCGAGATAATAAATTTTCCCGATCTGCGTGAACGATCTTGTCGATTTTGTCGTAGCGTGTGCGGAACAGAAATTTAATACGACGAGACCTCGAGATAATGTAATATTAAGTCACACTATTAGTAATTTATAGGTGATAATGTGATTAGAGTGATATGCACATGTATGCGAGAATATGACGTAGCGAAATGTTTTCTGTTAAGCGATAATGTTTTGTTTTTTTTTTCTTTTTGTCACAAGTAGGAGCGTGATCGAAAAAAAGAAGGTACCAAAATTCACACAAATTTCTGAATCGTTTCCTAAGAAGGCCATTTTTACCAATCTTTTTTCTTTTTTTTCTTTCTTTTTTTTTATTTATTTATTTATTTATTACCGACAGCATACAAGATATTCCAAGAATATCTCATGAACATTTATTGGATAGTGCAATATCCAGAAAATATTTAGTCAGTATCTCTAAACATCTGTGCTGTACAATCTTTGGAGTACAATTATCTTTACATGTGCACAGAGTTATGCAAAATTTACTTGTGAAAAGTCGTGTGTGTAAGATACATATTATTTTACCTAAAAGTATGCGTTGCAATAAGAATTTTCTACTAGGAACAATTCGATTTCGATTCGACGGGTCATCGAACGTTTGTAATCTACTTATTTTAGATTACGTTTTTAATAATGAAATTTATTTGTGATTTATAAAAAATTTCCGATTAAAATGTAAAAATATTTTCTCAAGAATTGGGTACCTCTCTCTTTTTCTCTCCGATTCATCAATTGTTATTAATCTGCTCTTTTTGTATTCTTTACTATTACATAGATTATCTCGAATACCTTACTTCAGGTCGGTTGATCGTGTAACGCTTTTTTCAATAATTGACGATGCGGCAATGATAGTGCATCAAGAAATTTGCTGTCAACTCCCGTTGAGTCGAAAAAAGTACAATAAAATAATTTAAAAAAATAAAAAAATAAAATGTGGAGGAAAACAGCGAATCGGTATCACGGGTTACATGCAGGTACTGTACTTTACTACCGATCGTCCAGGAACATTGCATCTGAGCGTGAATATTTTTTTAAACATATCACGAACTCTGTCATTCTTACTTTCGTAAATCACACGCGTTTCTATCGCATTGCAGAATTTAGTTTAGACGAAGATAAAAAAACCTAATAAATTCCAGGCAATTTATCGCGCATTGACGACCAATTTTATACTCTGATGTATTCTTGATGAATGTGACCGCGTTGCGCTAAAAAGAATGACGCTTCGCAGAGCGCGCGCGTCGCGATTATCGTGTATAAATATATTTTACTACAACCAAGTTTCGCAAAAACCAAATTAGGCTTGTTGATCGTTTAGATTTTTAGATACGGGCGAAAAATGTGCTGGAACATTCAGTAGTTTTTTCTCTCGAATAGTTTGTTGGATCGCACTTAGAGATTAACTATTGTCTCCTTACGCAGTTAAGTCCAATTGGATACGCGATTCAGAAAGATTTTTCTCTACGAATATCTCGCGATCGGAAGACAACGACATGCCCTTTTGTTTTGAAGCGCGCAATGCGAAGGTTTTGCTAGGGGAATCGCAAAATGCAAAATCTCGATGCGGAGAAACAAAGGACACGCCGTCTCTCCTCAATAATTGCGAGCAATTTAAACCGATGCGCTTTCTGCTCTCTCTCTCTCTCTTTCTCTTTCTCTCAACGTGTTTGCGCGCGATCTTTTTCTACATCGAGTCGCTTGCCAACCGATGGATTTGCTCGTGTCAAAGTAAGTTCGTATTGTCACAAATTGATGTGCTCAGTCTTAGTGATTTTCCCTATCTTCCTTACTCCTTCGAAAGTTCGGTTTGTATCTCCCTTCTCTCGTTTTTTAATCCTCGTCTTGCTTAAGTGTGTGCGTTCACTCAATACGAGAACTTGCTGTCATATGAGAAATGATGATAAAACCGTATGTTGTTCTGTATAAATTTTGTACTATAGTTTGTATTAAATAAATACATTGTTTATTGCTTGAGAACATTGTTATATCATTACTACGTATTACTTCATTACATATAGACACTTCTCGCGTTTGCCACAATTGTCAAACAGAAATCTTTATAGTGTCACAAAAAACACGGATCTATCCATTAAATATTTTTAAAAATTCAATATTACCGAGACAATATTGCGAATCAAACTAATCAAATTTTGAAACTGTGATCAGTCAAAAGGTGGAATGTCCACTTCAAAAATTCTTGTTCCCGCGCAAAATGCAAGTCTCGGGATATTTCTAGTTTTTTTAATATCCTTTGATCTAAATGGACCGACATCCACGCTATATACACCACCTTTGAGGTATCGGATCATAGCTATAGTCTATGGAAACAATATATATATAGATTACTATTTATCAGAACAAGAACAATCAATTGTTCTGAAAAAATGTTGGGATCTGACAGCTTATAATTTGCAAAAAGTAAGAATACCCTACAAATATCCTTATAATTTTTTCGAAAATACTTTGTGTAACACGATCTAAAAAGTTTTTTTTTTTTTTTTCACGTTATATAACGCAACAATTTACTAACAATAAAATATGCTACTAGACTTACGGAATAAAATCGCATATCGACGACCCTGAAAAGATCAGTGTCGCAGCCACCGCATGCTACGTGCGAGTTCGTCACATATTTTCCAGCGTATAACAATGAATGATAAGTGTCGGGTTCTAAATTGGCAATCAGTTTGCCGCTGCCGTAATCCCACAATTGCATAGGATTGTCTTTCTGCCAGGAACAGGTAAGAATCTATTCGGATAAAGAGTCTGTAGTATAAGACACGTTAAGAAAGAGCGTAGAAAGATAATACACGGGTTCATAAATGTGCGATAAAGTGACGTGTAATATTTGATACGAAATATGGAAAACGATCAAGTTCGATATTATACCTCTTTGCCGTTTCTACTGATATCTAGACCATCTCCGCACATGTGTACACCTGATATGTAACGAAGGGAGTGAGCTTGTCTGGTGTCCCAGAACTGAACGGTATCGTCCCAGCCGGCGCTTATCAGCTCGTGTGCGGATTTAGGATTGAAACAAATTCCGAAGACTCGGGATGTGTGGCCGTCCATGACATCCGGTGACTCGCTATTATTTGAAAATTGTATGATTATATATAGATATGAGTGCATGACACATTGTAGTAACTTATATCACTTCGTAACGTTAACTTTTGAGAAAAAAAATCTAGCTTTCTTTATATTATTTATTATGACGGAATGACAATCACCTTTTGTGAAATATCCTTTCCCGTGTCTTTGTTTCTTCGTCGTATAAACATAAGTTCGCGTCGTCTCCAACAGTGACAAATTTTGGTATCGCAGGATGAAAAGCTAAACCAAGCACTTGCCGGTTTTCTCGTATCGTGTAAATGCATTGCTCAGTAGGATAATGCCAACATTTGACACAACCATTGGCATCTGCGTAAATAAAATTTGTTATAAACTTTTATCGTCTTAAGACTTTTTAAAAATTTTTAAGATTTTTGATAACATTATACTAACAAGTTGCTGTTACAGTCCACGTGATCGGATGTGTTTTGCGCGCCGGTCGATGCTTAAGAGCTGTGACCGGAGCCGGATTTTGCATTATTTCCATGTCGCATAAAGTCATTGTGTGTTCTTTCGAATTACCTTTGTAAAATCTTAAGGTTCCATCTGATAGTCCTGCTACCAAGAAGTCATATGTTTCCGTATAACAGATGCAAAGCACATCTTGGTTGACGTCCCTACAAACTGTTCATTTTGTAACTTATTTCGAAAGTTATTTTCGAAAATTATGTTATATATATATACATATATATGTATATATATATATATGAACATAAAATCATGTATATTGTAAAATTATGAAAGGTAAAAACAAAGAAGATTTTATGAAAATTTATACAATTGTTTGACAACGTTGATATTGCCGACCAACTGATAACGGTGTTCTACAGATATTGATGCTGATGAGGGAGAATATTCTTTATTTATAAAAGCAGATGTTACTGAAGGTGTACTCAATAAATCAAAATCTGATTTCTCAGTCATACTATCTTCAACAGTTGAATCAACAATCATGTTGGAAAATTGCTTATTATTATTTTTATCACTAGTCGTATTTGAAATTGGCTCATTATTATTTTCATCCATCTAAGTAAAAAATAAAATAAAATTTTTCCATTTGTAATTTGTAAGAAGTACCTATTTTAATATAAATGTATTTTACTTGCTACCTTATATATTTAAAATAAATATTCATTAATAAATTATTAAAATAAATATTTATTAATAAGACAGAATATTTTCAACACATATTAAAGGTATATATTGACCTTGTTTGCTTTCCTGACACATACAATTTTATACAGGCAAACTTTTACAATGCATTTTGCTTGTAGAGAATATTACATCTGTGATCTAATATAACTTAAATTTGGTTAAATTTTTTTTTTTTTTTTTTTTATATATTAGACATTTTATGAATTTTACTTGAGTATTACGTGTCAAAACTGCAAAATGACTATCGCAGCATGAAATAAAATGATCGATGGATCGAAGTGACCACTATGATTAATTCTAATTCTTAATTAATCCTAAAATCGCGCAATGATATTTTATGAACCTACCTGCTGATCTCAGTGCATTAAAGTACATACACGATATTTCGAAAATCGAAATAGACACGCGCGGCAAAGCGCACCTCCAAAACTTGAAGTAGATACAGAAAATTGAGAGCAGCCACGGCCCTAGTGTCAGCTGTTATCTTTTTCGCCGTGTACGCCAGCGCTATGTTCACGGTGGTGCACATTAGCAACTACGTGGTCGCATCCATGAGCGGTTGTCGGTGTGTACACACGCCTGTACTGCATTGATATTACCGACATGCAATGCAAACTCGAGTCGGCCAGCACCAAAAGTACCGCAGTAGTAAGAGCACGTAACAAATGAAAACCGCGTGCGTATTAATTAAGCGCTTAAATCCCGCATCAGACTACGAATTAAAATTGATGTTGGATTTGAATGTAACCAATCAGAATAAAGAAAACTAATATTATATTTAGTGAAATCTAATCTGATTGGAGAAATTTTGATCTAATCTCAAGTAATCGTCTGATACGAGCTTAAAGTGCCAATCGAAACTTCGCCTTGAATCCGATAGGCGGCTCTACGTATCTCATTGACCTCTCGTATTTCAATTCCTCTCTTTGATGGCGCGAAAGACGCAAGGTGATTGTCTTCATTTACGATCAGTTTTAGCGTGTCGAAGTTTCTGCAGTTTGGGACTTGACGCCGTATTTTGAGTGTTGCAACGAAAACTTTTCGCGAACTGTACAAAACAGCTAAATCCGTGTCTGTAGTTGCGACAATTTGTACACACTGCACGCTCCACGTTATAATCTGCTCTCGCTCTATTTGATCAAATCGAGTGAAGTTTATACCGCACTCACGGTGTACTTATTTAGCGCGTTTAATCCGCTTTTTCGCGCGTGCAATGTTTTATTCATTTTGACCGTCTCCTGATAACGAATGCAGCATTCTGGAATGAGATCTTAGTCCGCTATAATCGATCAAGGTAATTAAATATTGAATTTTATAACAGAAAAAATATTAGCATGTTTTTTCGTAAAATCACATCTATGTATGTACGGCCCAATTACAATAGTTGCAGTGTAATTCCATTGTGAGCCAATTTCTCGAATTTGTACGAATCGAGAACGATTTACGCATTATCGCATAATTTCGTTGAAGTTAAAAAAGGAAAAAAAACGGCGGGGTAACGACGGCAGGAGCGACAAAGCGAGTGTGTCTGAGTGCGTGTTCCATCGTGGCAGGCATGTCGACGTAATGGCGTCGATACGCCTGCTTGAAGCGACGGCAAATACATTTTTCGTTTTCCTGCTTGTGTAGCAGCAGATTTCGCCAATGTGTGCGGCTCTTGCTTTTTCGGAATTTTGCGCCAACTTTGTTACTTTATGGTATAGCCGTGCCGTACGCACATATTGTGTAACGTTTTTATAGCACGCATATCGATCAAGCAAAATTCGATATTCTCGTAGAAAAGAGTGTGATGTGTATATGTATACACATATATATGTATTGTAACCTGTTTAAAAAGATGTTTAGAAAAATTTTTGAATTTTTTTATATAAGCTCTGTATTTGTTGTTAATTCTATGTTTGTAATACGTAGCAAAAAAATATCAAAATGTATAACATATACATACATATGTATATTTACACGTGTTGTATGTATCTTGTGTCTCTTTTTGTATAGGTCAGTCTCTTATCGTGTGCGTTAAAGTATACAGCCAGTAACACCTATTGACATCAAGTGAGAATTGATGAGCAGAAAATTTGGTGCTTGGATAAAGGCTTCTGCAATTTAACGTGCCATCCAACAGCCTGGTAGTGAAATGGCAGATGAATGCAACGAAGTTAAATCGACTGGACCGTCCTCGCCAAGGAGTCCCCAAAGCAGCACCGGTGGAAAGGCCAGCAGTCCACATTCGCCTAGGCAACCGAGACGTGTGAAGCTAACGCAACAACAGTTGGACAGCTTGACTAAGGATGAGCTGGCGGTCAAATGGCATGAACAGGACTTGTATGTGGAGTGTCTTGAAGCTCAAGCGGCAGCTCAGGAAGGTACTGAGATCACTTGAGTGAGATTTACCTCACTCGCCACATATCTTAAAATGAATTAACCAAATGCCAGAACACAAAAATGGTCTTTTCTAAGAAACAAGACTCTCATAGGGACGCTAAGCTTAGGATTAAACCAGTGTTTAGGATTAGAGTATATAAAGCTAAGTACTTATTACGATTAAATATGTTACAAGGAAACAAAATCTGTAATAAATAAGTACTTCACTTTGTAGGCATATGAAAGTAAAGCTTAATTTACTTCATGAGAGAACTTAGAGTAATGTACTGCTAAAATATTTCAATTGTATTTACAAGAGTACATTTAGATAGATTAGAATACTTATTAGAATATAAAATATATACTGTAAAGTGACAGGACGATATATATATATATTAATTTCACAAAACATTTGTGATGTGTAGTGCGGCTTATTAAATTGAGTCAAAGATTGATGTATGTACAGTGACAAAATAACGAAAATTTTTATTTGTGAGCATATATGTGGAGTGTATGCATATATGTATATATATATATACATACACATAAAATGAAGATATATCTATATATATCTAAGGCCCAAATTTGTCATGTGAGTAGTATTGTTGTCATATAAAGAGCATAGTTTACCGATAAAGTGAAAATGGCTGAAAAATCTCAAGTGTTAATGTGTATCAAGAGGCATCAAAAGGAGTTTTTCTGCAAAAAATGTGTTTGCTGTTAATATGAGATGTGAAAAGACACAACTGTCTTGCTTAGAATATTATTTTACAAGTGTCTGTGCAGTGTATCGCGTACATATATATCTGCAGTGCAATAATTTATACAAATCTAAAATGCAAGACAGTGTGTGTGTATGTGCATATGTGTACGCGTGTGTAATACAAAAAGCTCGAAGTTTTACTAGACACAAATAAAGATGAGAAAGAAGTTTCGAAATGATGCTGAATTTAAAACTCACAGAAGTAATAAGAGTAAATCCGTGTCGTCCTTTGGTCTGCAAAGTACTGCACATGAGGTGTGCAAATTTAAATCTTGGTGAAGTACATAACTCTATTCACCGTTATCAAGTGGATCCCTACATTGCTTAATTCCGCCAATTTGTTCCTTCACCTTTCAAAAAATCCGTATATATTGTTACATATTATTTTTGTTCCTTAAGTCTGTCCATGATAAAATAATGCAAGTTTTAATTAATTATATTCCCAGACCTACAATCGTCCCTCTACATATTATCACTATGAATGCGCAACTTATGCATGCGTTTATACCTGCACCATAATATCCGGATATCAGATATGAAAAATTACAAAAGCATAAACCTGTGAATTATACCTGGCCAGCATCTCGTTACTCTATCATCTGTACCTGCAACAAGTACACACTTGTGATTCTTGTGGAAGAAAAGTAACATTCACTCTTGGTCTTGGTGGAAGTACAGAGAATCTCAAATGGCACATCGCAACGACTGCAAAATCAAAGTATGCGTTAATCAGCAATGTCAATTGTCAGGTCGTCATTGTCATAGATTTGTAAAAGTATAATTGTTTATTTACATGCATTTGAAATTTATCAGGTGAACACAAAATATATGTGACATCAGAAAACATTGATCACATATATATTTGTAAAAATTTTCAACCACTTCATAAGTGATTACTTTGCATTCTATATCTTATAAAATATGTGCCAAAAAACTATAAAAACATTAATAATTGTTTTGTACAAGTATATGTGT
Organism: Pseudomyrmex cubaensis; assembly: GCA_014825685.1. NCBI lineage: Eukaryota > Metazoa > Arthropoda > Insecta > Hymenoptera > Formicidae > Pseudomyrmex > Pseudomyrmex cubaensis. Next base: position 74,845 of record QVOA01016967.1, on the reverse strand, counting down.
GTGTATATATATATATATATATATATATATATATGTACGTATATATACTTATAAAAGAGAAATCTTTTATATGCAAATATATATAACACAAATATATACACACAAATACGTACAAATACACTAGTTACAAAAATTACAGTGGGATTAATAAGTACACATTTTCTTAACATTTCTCGTGTGAATTGATATAATTCTGATACTCTATTTGTACAAAAAATTTGATCCATAATTTATAAAGAATTTCAAGATGATAAATTGATGCATTTACTGTAGATAAAAAGGAGAAAAAATAAATCACTTTTTAGAGAGATTAGAAAAAAATCAGGTGTGTTTATACACGTTTTATATTTCTTATATATATATATATAATATTCCACTGTAATCACTACTATAATATTATAACTTACATCATTTTACAAATATAATTTTCTAGAAATATATAAGAATAATATTTCCGGAAAAGAAAGTACACAGACATTTATATACATGCGTTTCACGCATATGTGTGTGTATATAGATATAAACATGAATTGTATTTATATATATCTACATACGTCTTACGTATATATGACATATGTAAAACTCAATCATTGTACTACAGTTGTACAAACACATGTAGATTTCATTTGAACGTTAAATGTCTGGAAGTAAAGAAGTTTATAGGCTGTTCCTTTGTAGGTGAACTAGCTTCATTGAGAGAATCCGAAAACAAATATAGGCAACAATATGTAGAAGCATCTCACAGGGAGAAGATTTTAGTGAGGAGACTTGCTTCTAAAGAACAGGAATTGCAAGAATACATTGTATGTATTCACATACTCAGTAATAAAACATTCTCATACATAGAATACATTAAAAGTTTAAATATACATATATATATATACCTATATATATATATATATTTTATACACATATTTATAAAATTCATTTGTGTGTAAAACTTCTATTAAAAAATAGGAATTTTATTTTTTTTTGTTCAGAATCAAATAAATGAAATGAAAGCCACCCAAGCTCCGTCCGCAGCAGCATTGAGATCTGCTTTATTAGATCCGGCTGTTAATATATTGATACAAAAATTAAGGCAAGAGTTAATAACAACTAAAAGTAAATTAGAGGAGACGCAGAATGAACTAAGCGCTTGGAAATTTACACCAGACAGGTAATTCTCTATTTTATGTGTTAATGAAAGTTATTACAATTAAAGTATTAATTACGTATTTACTTACAGCAATACAGGAAAAAGATTAATGGCAAAATGTAGATTGTTATATCAAGAAAATGAAGAACTTGGTCGTATGATTGCCAGTGGACGTATTGCCAAGTTGGAAGGTGAACTCGCACTACAGAAAAAGTTTAACGAAGAAGTAAAAAAATCACAATCAGGTATTTAACAAAAACATCTTTATTTTGTTTGCTTATATATACACACAAAAATGTTTTTTCTCGATATCGCACTCAAAATCATTAAACAAGAAACCATTAAAGGAACGACCGAGCCTTAAATATCATATCAACAATCGTACAGCTAATGTCCATTTTTTGTTTCATATTTGCAGAATTAGATGAGTTTCTGCAGGATTTGGACGAAGATGTGGAGGGTATGCAGAGCACTATTTACTTCTTACAACAGGAACTGCGCAAAGCTCGGGAGTCTGTCACGTTGTTGCAGCAGGAGAACGCGACGTTGAAAGCAAACACAAACGAGAATAATATGTCGAATGGTTTATCGCCGCATACACCACCTATCAAAAAGGATGAGCCGGAAGATACCACCTTATCAGATACGAAACCACCAAAGCTGGAGGACAGTAATATGTGCAAAGGTGTAAGAACTCCACCGTTAATGTCGCCCACCAGTGAGCTTATGAGTGCCGAAAGAACAGAACGTGCGGACAGAAAACTTAATCAGACCGATCATAATGACGAGAGTTCTAGCGACTCCGCGGCGTTAATTATTAAGGTCGAAAACGAAGAACTCAGTGACAAAGAGGAAGAGCACGAGGAAAGTCGAAACAAACGAACGTTGAGGAATAAGAATCACCGAAATAGTGGTAAATCGAACGGAGAGGAGGTGATAGCGCGAACCACGCGGAATAGGGACAGGACAAAACGGGAGAAAAGTGCGGCCAGTAGTGATGATGAAAGGACGCACAAGAAGAAACGAAGAGAAAGCATACTTTCTCTCGATTATAACGAAGCAGACGACGACGCGTTAGTTTTAACCAACGGCGAGACTCTGCAGAGTGATCCGGAATAAATAGTATTTCATTTCCCTTTTCTATGACACTGATCACGCGTGATTAAACGTTGCGATACAGTTTTAATACTCGATTGTTATCCGGTACTGGATTCTTCGATCTGGAAGAGTTTCAAATACTTGTTCGTTCGACAAACGATTCGAGTAATGGAATATTTAAATACCGATGAATATTCTCTCTCAACTATAGAATGTTCCAAATATTCGAAAGTAATCGAAAACAATGCCGGATATCGGTCGTATAAATGAACAATAAATACAAAGAGATATAATTTCAGTACCTGTATCGGTGATAATTTCGAATAACGAACGATTGGTATTTAAAATGACAAATACTTTGTAAATATTCTCGATAATCATCGCGCAGATATAATGTGAAATTTATATAATTCATCTCTATCTGTGACGTTACTTGATACGATCAAGTTACGTAAATTGCAGAAATTATATCAGACAAGAATGTGAGTAGATTTTTAGTTATGCAATATACATACACATATATGTGTGTGTGTGTGTGTGTGTATATATATATATATATAAAATAGTCAAATGCTAAAAAATGTAAAAAGGATCAAAACATACTGAAGTATTTCATTTACATATAATATATATATATATAAATCGACAAGAGTTTTCGTTAAGTAAACTGAACGAGCAGAGAAAAGAGTATTGTCAAGAATTAATCACAAATACCTGTGTAATCGCATATGTAAATAAATAAATCTTCGGATATGCGTTTGTGCGCGCAGGTACGCACGCATCTGACGTGTATATGCATGTACACGAAGGCACATCACATCTAGACTTTTTTCGCGCGACTAAATACGTAAGAATTCAACAATATTATACATATGTATGTATTTCTACATTAGCGTAAGAAACGTATTTCACGCGCGCGCGACGTGTTTTATTGTTTTTTTTCCTTTTATCGAATACCTAGACAAAATAAGAAAATAATTTCGAATATATATTCATAGTCGATATTCATAGTCTGATCTTATATCTTATCTAACATCTTAAGTTTATCTTACGATGGCCGCTTTGCTCTAGAGCATCTATTGAAGATAAACTTATGATCTCAAATATAAGATTCGACTGTAAATATCGACTATTTATTATAAAATAAAACAATATTTTGTAGACTGATCTCTGTAAATTCCGATGCATAACTTCGTTTTGTGTGAACTTTCGTAAACTAGAAAAACGGTCTTGCGTTTTCGACGCGTGTTTGTGCTGACGAGAAGAAATATACGTAAAATACATTGAAATGTTGCAAATAGCGCGCAATATATTTCCAAGTTAATTGCTTATTTGTCAGATATTCTTAGAAAAATATCGCGATACTAATCTCTCTTAATAATTTGTGAACTATATAAACAAGTAATTGACAACAATTCTTACGCACGTTTTGGAAACAAGGTATGAGTGTTCTCTCCAAATTTAAATAATTCGAACAAACATTCTTGCATTTTGATAACAGCTCGACGAAATTTAAATGTACACATATATATATACTGTCTATTCTTTTATGTAATGTAGATGTGTGTCCGGAAAAAAAATTAGTTTACATTTTTACCGTTACAGATGTATCGACACAGAGTTGTAAATTGCTGATCTTTGCCGAGGACAAGCAGTTATTAAAGAAACTTATTCAACATCAAAGTACGTTATTGGCTACTTCCTTTCTATTTTACTTTATTTTGTGCGTAATCAAGTTTATATATTTTTGGATTCTGAATTGTTTAGTTTCCTATTTTTGATCCTCCGATTAAATTTGCGAGAACGTCTCTCCGCGCGTGCGCAGTCGAATAGACTTGCAAACATCGGGATTCTCGTGGTTCGCGCAACATACGTGATAGAGTACGAAGATTATCACACATATATTTCACGTGCGCATTAACGTTTTGAGTAGAATCGGGAATACAATTAAAGTCGAATCTACGTCTCCCTTCTTTCACAGGAGTTGTTGACTTTCGAAAACAAAATCTGTACAAATCTTCGTAATTCTTTCACGTCAATCATGTTCGCTGCAAGGCGTGTTCTGATTTCCAATGCAAAACATGTGTAAGTAACACATTTTATTCGCAACTTTGTGTTTCTTGTATTATGTAATTTCTAACCTAATAAACCTGATAAACACTCTGGCTGACACGTTTTTTCTCAGCAAGGACGTCGTTGCGAGATCTAAGCATTCACTGCCTGATCTGCCGTACGATTACAAGGCGCTGGAGCCGGTTGTAAGCGCGGAAATAATGCAGCTTCACCATTCCAAGCATCACGCGACCTACGTGAACAATCTGAATGTTGCCGAAGAGAAACTGAAGGAGGCGGTTGCGAGGGGCGACGTCAATACGCAGATCGCTCTGATGCCGTCCATCAAATTTAACGGGGGTGGTCATCTGAATCATTCTATCTTTTGGTGCAACCTTTCGCCCAGTGGTGGTGACCCAGACGGTAATAGTGAGAACCGAGCGGTACAATCACAGCTGTTCAAAATTTGCGGAATATTTATATACCCCAATATCGTTTAGAAAAAGCAACTTCTGTATCTCTTTTCAAACTGACAAACGCATTTGTTCTAGCCGCTCTCGTGAAGCAAATTGAGAAGGATTTCGGTAGCCTGGAGGAAATGAAGAAACGCCTGTCGGAAGCAACTGTGGCAATCCAAGGCTCTGGTTGGGGCTGGCTCGGATATGATCAGAAAACAAAGTCGTTGAGAATAACGACTTGCGCAAATCAGGACCCGCTGCAGGCCACGACTGGCTTAGTACCTCTCTTTGGCATTGATGTGTGGGAACATGCTTATTACTTGCAGTACAAAAACGTGCGTCCTGATTACGTAAAAGCAATCTTCGACGTTGTCAACTGGAAGGATGTGAACACGCGCTTTAAAACTGCAGCTAGCTGTTGAGAATGAACAAAAACATTTACACACAGCTGAACACAGTTAGCGCTCGAGCACCACTTAGAGTGATGGTTTTTATTAGGACTGAAACTTGGTCATCAACTTGTGTCACATCCGATGACTGTACTGTGATTATCTATGTGCTTTTTATTTCTAGATTATAATATTTGTATGACTAAATATGTATAAGTAAAAGATGTATGGTGAAATCACCTCTTACTAGAATGAGATTATGTTCTGGCTCACTTGTTTCATATTTTTCCTGTTCACGCAGTATATCGCATTGCACATAAAAATTTGTTTGAACTTTTTTCTTTCTCAGAATCCTAAACTACAAAGATGCGCGAATATATCGCACAGGTGAAACAAAGAGGTTATGTTTGGAAATTGACAATAAACTCGTGGTGATTCATCGGACGGTGACATATATCATCGCCCAGGAGACGGATGCCAGCGTTATCTGTCATGCGCGAGACCAAGATCATGATCTTTATCCCGCCTCGTTGCCAGAAGAGCGCAAGTCCGCGCGCGGAGAGATCGTGCGCGAAATTGCAGCGGGTGAAGGCACAAAAGGTGTTGCGGCTGCACCGAAGAACGAGGAAGCCGCGCGAACAAACAAACGGCGAGGCGACAGCGCCACGAGGAGCAACGCGAATCAAAGGAGTGATTTAAGTAGCGGTGGCGTTTCAAGTCCGCGAGACTTTGATAATCGATCGGGCATCGGGTCACCGCGCCGAGTGGCGTCACGACGCTCGCGGAGTGGCACGCGCGTACAACAACGCTCGATTACATCGCATTGTATATAAAAACGTTTCCTCGCAGAACCCAGTATGGCTGTAGGACCTCAGCTGTTTTCACGCTTCTGCTTAAGTATCTGGTGAGTCTCCGACTGTATATGTACGGACTATTCATTATTTGTGTGCGTGTGTATGTGTTTTTTTTCTCTCAAGTGTCATATACGCGCCGAAGAAATCTCGCGTCTCGCGCGGTGCCGCTCGTGACCGTAAGTACGTCCGCGCGTCTTTTTCTTTGCGAACGCACGCATCGAGTTGAAACAAGTGCGATGTTTGTTGTGTGCCGCACTGACACCGCGGTAAAATGATCATTGGTTTAAACGCGTCGTTTAAGTATACCAATCAATGTCTAACAATCTCTTCTCTTTATACTCGTCATTTCGGAGCGAACATCGAGAGCATGGAGCGTTTTGTTTGTCGTTTCGAAGAGAATATCAAAAATAGGCGATTTTAGTCTCAATTTCGAAATAAATACCGAGAGTTCGTGTTCGTTCCTTTGTGTTTGAACTCGAATTTGCGTGAGCAAAAAATTAATGTGTATTAAGCTCGACGTATGCATGTATGTACAAATGATGCAATCTAAGAGTTTTTAATTTAAAAAAAAACAAAAAAAAAACATTACTTTATTCTAAGAACTTTTCATTTATTTCTATCTAATTTGTATTTTATATTTTCTCAGATTTTTAACATAAAATGGAAGTTCCTTTTTTCCTGAAAAAAACTAAAATTTGCGGTGAACGTGTACTGTTGAATTATAAATCTAATTCCATTTATAAATTGTTCTGATTACGAATGTCGCACACAGTATCTTCTCAATTTTATTTAGTCGTGTTAAATTCGGATAATCGATAACACGTAACATCTTCGTTAACGAGCAATTGACGTGAAATTTGCGTTCGGAAATGTGTTCAGGGACATCAATTTTCGATCAATCTGCCCCTCGTCATTTTTGTTGAGCTCTCGAGAGGGAATACCTTATCCCAACAACATTACGACTCCTACGATTCCCACGCACATCAAAAGTCGTTATAAGACGTTCCGTTTCTTTGGATTGACTGTGAAAATGAAATGGCAAGGGTTACCGATTTAGTTCGTCGAAGAAGTATTTACAAAACGAAGGAAGAAGTTGATACGCAAACAAATGTCGATATAAATGCAATAACGTAATTTATTAAAAAGTTTTTAGAATTACTTGTTAGGAGATGAAAAAATCATATCTGATAACATCAATAGGTACCCGAAATATATTTATTTTAATTGACGGCGCAAGATATTGCTTTAAAATTCGAAATTTCTTCATAATTAAAACTTTTGATCTCTCAGGAGCACCGAGACGATCGACGAGACAAGACAGGGTGAGACGAGAAGTAGAGGCGCCAAGCGTCGCGTCGCGCTTTTTCTCGCAGGCGCGTAAATAATTTGCAATCCCCCGGAGGAGGCCACCGCGCGCAAAAGACAATGATTTTTATACAACGTAATCAAGAGAGACAGAAAGAAAAAAACAGAGAGAGCATCTTTCTCGAGAAACGCGTACAGCTAGCAGGTAGAGCATAGACAGCCGATACATGTCCGCGGATATCTTTTACTTATTGATTGCTCCACCGTTAGGAAATTGGCCGGCGCCGCCTGCGTCGCATCGGTCGATCGTCGGGTTGCAAGGCTGACGTCACGCGGTGTGCCCTCCGCGGACTATTGATTTTCTCCCCCAAGGCGCGACGCGATTGGTCCATAAACCGAGAAAGAGCACGCGGACCAGACACGGCCCTGGACCACACGGTTCTTGTCGATCGACGCGCGCACCCCTTCGCTCCTCCGCTCTTTGCGCTCTATGTTCTCCTTACACGTGTAACGTAATTACACGTATATGCGAGTTACAAATTTATCCAATCTTTTCCCGGCGCGCATTACACTCGGTTGTATCCGCTCGAGAGAATCTGCGGAATAGCGCGTTCCAGGAGGCGAAAGCCGTGCTGGAAGAACGCGAGGGGTGACGACGCGCGATCGCGTTGTGACCCTCGGTTCGAAGGTAAGCCGCCGCTGCCGGCGAGGAGGATTTAATCGACCTCAGGCTGACCCACATGACTCATCATCAGACGTAATCGGCGCGTTGCGAGGGTGATCTTGAAACCATTCCTGTTCCGCGAAACGACGAAAATTTCTCGAGAACACTATCGCGAACACAAAATGGAAATGACGATGATGCGTCGAATATCGATGTTTCATTTCTGGTTTAAGTTATACGAGAGCTACACGAAGATTGTTGCTTACTGGTAGATTATGCAAATGAGCGCGCGTGCTAACAAATCGTCTTGTTTTGTATAAAATCATAAAAAAAATCAATAACATTAACGATGTATTTTTTTTGCAATAGTTACCATTTAGTTTTTTTTTTTCTGAAGAAGACAACACAAAGGCCTGATAATATATCAATAAAAACGGTCTGCAATAATTAATAATTACTAATTACTTTTGTATACAGTTACATTATTTATTTATTCGAAATTAGCGCAAGCAAATAATGCACTACTGAAAGCGCTTCTTCCGAGAAGTTATCGAAAAACATCAATAATCGCATTAGTTCGACACTAAAGTAGCAGCAGTACCCTACTAAACTTAAGCATCCCCCTATCCCCGGACACCACTCGGTGTCTCCGCGACAAAGACGACGACGAGAACGTCCGGACTACGCAGGCGCTCGCGTGCGCGTTTCGTACGCTCGTCAGCGTGCTCGTCACCAGCCTTTGGGGGTGGTTTCGCCAGCGGCTGAACTCTGCTCGCGTTAGACACAGGACAAGAGGGTAGTTAGTTATATAGCTGCCGTCGCACCGTAGGTACCACACGCGTGCGTGGGTGAAACACGCGTAAGTGTCACGGATGAGCAAACGCGTAATAATAATGCTCGCCTACGTGGCCGTCGAAGCTGTCGCGGGTCACGGATCGTTCAGCGGATGGCCGACATAGTGACACGGTGAACCATACGTGAACACACAGTAGTACACGCAAGTGTAATTCGCGACTTTTATTCGCATGTGATTTTCCGTGTCATTCCGTTCTCTTGTGTTGCTAGCGATCTCTTTTTCTCGCACCCTCTTGTCGAGAAAAGAAAAACGAACGGCGCCTCAAAAAGTAAGCTGTAAGTCCTCGGCAGCGTATGTACTTTCTTGAACGTGGAACGATCGATCGTAAAAATCCACATATATACCATCGCGGTGCGCGGTGGCCGTTCCTCGCCTCCGCCCGCCTTCCGGACTTCGTCCGTTCCGGATATATCGCAAACACTTGGACGACGTATCGATCACCGTCGCTCGGCGGCGCAATGGTGTTTCGCACGTAAATTACGAAGATGTCTTCGTATAGAGGAATGTGTCTTTTCTTGCAAAACTGTGACGAGCATTGAACGTGTTCTTTCACTCTTCTTCTTCTTCTTCCTCTTCTTCTTCTTTATGCACGACGTGCTATATCAAGCCTTGTGTAGATTCCATAAGAGTCTATATATCGTCGTGAGTGTAGGATGCGTGTCTCATTCTCGACGAAATTTATTGTATTTTGTGTATTAATAAGCAGTAAAATTCTATAATACATCAAGAGGAGCAAAATCAATTTTTTTTTTTTTTTTTTGTTGCAAATAACGTAAGTGCTGAATATTGCGCAAAGCTTTATCTGTAAGTTAATTAGATTTGATTACGCAAGTACATTTGAGGAAATTGAATTTCCATTGTTTGAAATCGCTGACATTGTTCTTTGATGTGACTTCACAAAGCGCATCATGTATGTTGTCATTGGATTTTTTCTTTTTTTATATTGTGTATATACGTCGAGGAATATTATATGAAAAGTAAATAATTTTGTTAAAATCCACAGTCGCATAACTTAATAATGTACTGAATTTTATACGGCGAACTGTTAATAAAGTGTGATGTGAGACAACCGCATGATAATGATAATTTTGTTGTAGAGGCGAACGGGACAAAATTATCGGCACCGCTGCCGATTTAATCCGACGCTGAGTTAAAAGAAAAGCCAGAAAACGATGTCGTCGGTTAAGGTGGCGGTGAGGGTACGACCCTTCAATCATCGCGAAATCATTCGCCAGGCACAATGTATCATAGAAATGAACGGGAGTACCACTTGTAAGTTTCCGACTCGCAAGTGAAAGACTTTTCAGAGCGCTTGTCGTACACAAAGTTCATCCATTTTTATCTTTGCATTACAGCCATAGTAAATCCTAAAGCCACACCAGGAAGCAAAGATGCTGTCAAGAGCTTCAATTATGACTATTCCTACTTTTCTATGGACGTGTGTATATTTTTTATTCTAACAATTAATATTTGTTTTTTTTTGTTGCACACTCGGTAAGCATTGATTTGTATCGGGGATTTTTTAAAAATATTTCAGCCAAATGATGAGAATTACTCGACTCAACTTATGGTTTACAAGGATATCGGTGAAGAAATGTTGGAACATGCTTTCGAAGGTAGAGACATTTCTTTCACTGCAATTCAGTGACATTGATTCCCAGTGAAACTATCTGTCACCGAGAATCAATCAGTGAAGTTGTTTTACTGATATACAAATAATTTTACTTAGGTTATAATGTGTGCATTTTTGCATACGGCCAAACTGGCGCCGGTAAATCTTACACCATGATGGGTAAACAAGAAGAGGGTCAGGAGGGAATAATACCACAAATCTGTAAAGATTTGTTTAGGAAAATTAGCTACACGTCTAACGAGCGACTCAAGTATTCGGTTGAAGTGAGTTACATGGAGATCTATTGCGAGAGGGTGCGTGATTTGTTGAACCCGAAAAACAGGGGAAATCTACGGGTGAGAGAGCATCCTCTCTACGGACCTTACGTCGAAGATCTGTCCAAGTTGGCAGTGTTGTCATACGAGGACATTCATGATCTCATAGACGAAGGTAACAAAGCCAGGTTAGTAAGGAGCTTCCATTGTAATTATTTCTATGTAAATCGCATGTCCGTGTGAGGTGAAGTCATCAGAGATTTACGTCCATCGTTTTAGGACTGTCGCAGCGACCAACATGAACGAAACGTCGAGCAGATCGCACGCAGTCTTCACGATATTCTTCACGCAGCAGCAACATGACAGCGCCACTGGGTTGATGACGGAAAAAGTTAGCAAAATATCGCTGGTCGATCTGGCTGGATCTGAGAGAGCCGATTCGACAGGCGCGAAAGGAACGCGATTAAAGGAAGGGGCTAATATTAATAAAAGTCTGACAACTCTCGGGAAAGTTATCAGTGCTCTGGCTGAAATTGTAAGTGTATTTATGTATGTTTTAATATCTTTATATATTAAAAATTATTCTGCACATACGCACTGATATCTTTGTTCCTTTGTTACACTGTTACGGATTATCAGGCAGTAAGTGTCTTGAAATTGATACATTAAAGAGTTTAGAGAATAATTAATGCTCGTCAAACGATGTTTTGGCAAATATATGTTTTTTTTGCAGGCAACAAAGAAAAAGAAGAAAGCCGATTTTATACCGTACAGAGACTCCGTTCTGACGTGGTTATTGCGAGAAAATTTGGGAGGAAACTCCAAAACGGCCATGATCGCAGCCGTCAGCCCTGCCGACATCAATTACGACGAAACACTCTCGACTTTACGGTTCGACATATTTTTAATTGCGTCTTTTTTTTTTTCAACTATATCGAAGTTAATGTCAAAGCTTTCAAGAGAACGCACAAATTTGAGGAGCAATTACGACTTTTGATTTTGTTTTGTGCACAGATATGCAGACCGAGCGAAACAAATCGTTTGCAAGGCTGTGGTCAACGAAGACGCCAATGCCAGACTTATCAGAGAACTCAAAGAAGAGATACAGAAACTACGGGAATTACTGAAGCAAGAAGGCATCGATGTGCAAGAAGGTAAGGTGTCTCTTTTTCTACAGAAATGAGTAAGAATTGTGATAGAAACTATAAAAAAGGTTTTTATTGCTTAAAAAAGCATACAAAAGAAGATAAATTGAATAAAGTATAAGAGATGAAATAAAAGTAGATACATAAATTCATAATAAATAATATATTCTCCAGATAATAAATTCTCCAGTTAGAAGTGCTTAATAAATTTACAGAATATGTAGATTATTAAATATATATAGCTTTGGGGATAATAAATATATGATTTACTTTGTCTATTATGCTATTAATTCATATTATAGATTTTTGTGTACTTATGGAGTATGTAGATTGCACTAGAATTGTTTATTCAAAAATCATCACGTAGGTACATTAAAGACGCGAATTCTTGGTTGCCACAAGTTAATTGTATAATTGTGCAACGCGCGCAAACGAGCAATCACATTCACACAGTATTTTTTCTTTGTTTCTCTTGCGCTCGACGTAGGGCCAGATGGTAAAATTACATACGAAAAGAAAGAACCTAGTAAGTAACAATAAAAAAAACCGCTAACAATTCCGTACAAGCAGAAAGTATAAAAGACAAGCATCATCCATCTCTTGCGCCTCTTTCGTAGAACGTTTGATTGTTTTTGTTTCATTCCTGCGCTTCATCAATATTATCGCCAGGCGCATAACAACAGTATATATGTCGATTTCGTTATAATTTTTGTATGTTTGCTTCGCGAATTAGTTTTCCTATCTTTTTAACATACGTGTTTGTCCTTTTAATGCCTATCGATTGCACTTCTGTCTCCAGTACAACTAGTAATTTTTCTGAAAGACTAAGAAGTTCGAGTGAAATATACAAGAACAAGAATAGATTCAAAATTATCTTCGGAAGGAATTACGATGAGAAACCTGCGAAGTTAATACAAATATTTAGAAGCAAAAGTGCATACAAAACAAATATTGAATAAAACATATACCAAGTAGATTATGCTTTTATTGAATCATGCCAGTGCTCTGTAAAAGACACTAAGTGTATTTGTTGCCCAATTATTCCAACGCTTTGAGAAATCAAGTGGCAACAACGATGATTTATATGTGTTATAGCTTCTGGAATATTTCTCTTCATCCACCGCTTTGAATTATGGCTTTTGGTGTTTATATAACACGCGATATCAACATTGACGCAGGCTTGACCGTTCCGAACACTTCGGTTTTTCTCATTTCTAACGAGCTTTTCTTTTGCAGGAGATGAAATCATCAGAACGAACAAGCGGAACGAGGAAGACACCAAGGAAAGTCGGGCAAGAATTTCTTCGCACACTACGTCTACTATTGCCGAAGAGGCGGTCGATCAGTTGCAAGCGTCTGAGAAATTAATCGCAGGTACTGAACTGAAGAATTAATCCGACAAAGAAATAAACTCCAGTAATCAATATCAATTTTTTATACTACTCATCTGTACTTTTTTTTTTTTTTTACTGTATTATTGTGTGTTTTGTTTCTAAGAACTGAACGAAACGTGGGAAGAGAAGCTGAAACGAACCGAGTCGATTCGCTTGCAGCGCGAAGCGGTGTTCGCCGAAATGGGAGTCGCCGTGAAAGAGGATGGCGTCACCGTGGGCGTCTTCTCTCCGAAGAAGACGCCGCATCTGGTAAATCTGAACGAAGATCCTCTCATGTCCGAATGTCTGATCTATTACATCAAGGACGGTTTCACGCGGATCGGTAGCGCGGAGGCGAACATACCGCAAGACGTTCAGCTGTGCGGGCCACATATACTCAGCGAGCACTGCGTGTTCGAGAACCGAGACGGGATTATAACTCTCATACCGAAGAAAGGAGCTTTGATTTATGTTAACGGTCGCGAAGTGACGGAACCGCTTATTCTGACGACTGGTTCGCGCGTCATCTTGGGAAAAAGTCACGTTTTCCGATTCAATCATCCGGATCAAGGTATGCATCTAAATACATTTTCGCATATTATCATTTGACAGGAAACAAATGTATTATTCTTTTGTTTTTTTTCTCGCAGTACGTGAACGAATAGCAAACGGATCTCCGGCGGAAACTCCCGGCAACAACGAACCATTAGCCGATTGGGACTTCGCGCAAGTCGAGCTGTTAGAAAAGCAAGGTATAGATCTAAAGGTTGAGATGGAAAAGCGATTGCTCGTGCTGGAGGAACAGTTCCGTAAAGAGAAAGAGGAAGCTGATCAGCTGTTTGAGGAGCAGCGAAAGGTATGTATAGAAATACACATAGGTAGTTTTTTCCATTCGTATTGTTGTGATTGTTTTTACGCATTTTACGAATTTCTCTACGAATAGAGCTACGAAGCGCGAATAGACGCGTTGCAGAGACAGGTAGAGGAACAGAGTATGACGATGTCTATGTACAGCAGTTATACGCCAGAAGACTTCAATAATATCGAGGAAGATATTTTTGGTGAGTATGAGGAACAGTTGCGCTTTACATTTTTGATATATACATTTGTTTATAGAACTCGGATCGGGAATAGTTTCTATGTTTTTCACACTTTTTTCTATCTCTAAAAATTTTACTAAATCTTAATTTTTATACATTGATACACACATTAAAATTAAGGTGCATGACGAAGCTTAATATTACCGTTATAAGATCGTGTAGCGCATTCTCTTTAACGGAAATAATTGGTATTACTCGATTACTGCTTGGCTTCTCTGACTGTTTTGCCTGGTAATGGCTTGCATTTCAGTCAACCCATTGTTTGACGCAGAGAGCAACTGGACCGAGAGAGAGTTTCAACTGGCCGCTTGGGCCTTCCGCAAGTGGAAATATCATCAATTCACGAGTTTACGAGATGATCTTTGGGGCAACGCGATTTTCCTTAAAGAGGCTAATGCTATATCCGTTGAACTAAAAAAGAAGGTATAGTCGCGGATATACAACGGGAACTCTTTAACACAGCTTTTTTCGTTTGTTTTTTTTTTCTTGCATCATGTTCTTTTATACTTTCAAAATCAACTTTTCTGCACATTCTCGGGAGGAATAATAAACATTTTTGTTTAATACGTTATGATCCATGCGCAGTTTTTTTCAGATTTAATAATAAATTATTAGAAAAACCGCAAAAACTATGAATTATTAAAAAAATCGTTAGATTTATACTTATCATTATACAAATGACTTGAATTTTTTATATATAAATTTTTATATATATTCATATATATTGGTACAAAGTAGTTACTAATATTAATTTTTTGCTAACTTAGTTTGACACATTAGAAAAAGCACCTCTTATCGCGTTGTTAAGCATCATATTGTTCAAGAGATGAAATAAACATTTTTTTACAGTACCGTAAATTTTACCATGTTGATTTTTTCCTTAGGTCCAGTTTCAATTTACTTTACTTACCGATACCCTTTACTCACCACTACCACCGGATCTCTTACCCGCCATGGACGATGAAGAGGAAGACGAGAGACCGTTCCCACGCACAATCGTTGCCGTCGAGGTGCAAGACACGAAAAACGGCGCCACGCATTATTGGACATTAGACAAGCTAAGGTTCGTCTTCTTTTTACATATCCTATCTAACACGCGATTCAATCGATATAACAGATTTGTATAGACAAAACATATATACCTCGATATACTTTCAAAAAATAATTTGTCATAATTACTCACTCATTATCACGCAAATCTTTGACGATATGAGAAAATTAAAAATAATCTTTTCTTTATTATGATATTTTGTAATAAGAGAATATATTTATCAGAAAATCAATATATTGAGTACATAGCATGTCTGCACCCTTACAAAAAAGAACTACTGCCGATTACATATAAATATTACTGGCAATCACACAAGAATATTATTACAGCGTATCACTGAGAATATTACTGGCAATTATACAGAATGCCAATAATTTTTTCGTACCACTGTCGCAATATATTACTGCCAGTAGTTCTTTTTCGTAAGGGTGTGTTCGCAATTTATCGTTTCAGTTACTTGTTCTGAAAAAATATTATTTTTCTCTTAAAATTTTAAGCAGTTTTGTTTAACCCACGAACATATTTTCCAAATGTTTGAAGAACATTTGTCTGTGATGAAGAAAACGTACTTTATTTTATCACAACAATCATATTTCACATGAAATGGAGGCGAGATGGAAAAGATTTTCGTAGCGACTTATATCAGTGAAATCGCTATTCAAATGAAAGCGAAATTGCAGCTTTTGTTAGATCCGGATAGAGATCGCAAAAGAAAAGAACGCACTGCCCACTCACGCAAAGTAATACATATTGACTTATAGACAGCGCTTGGAGCTGATGCGCCACGTATACAACGAGGACTCGAGCCCCAGCACTCCGGAGGCCAAAGAGGATATTTTCCAATGCCTTACAGTCTACTCTAATTCCAAGTTTTCGCTCGCAAATCTTTTGCCTTCGAGGTTGGTGCTCGAACGCGCGAGGCTCTCCTCTTACTCAGTTATCCATGTAACAGTAACACACGCTTCACGCTCAGCCACTCGGAGTATAATTATTACTGTTACCGGCTGTGCAAAAAAAAAGTCATTTTACCGCCGCCGTCGCATCGTATGCGCGTTTTATCATTTTTGTTCCTTCTGTCTTGAGAGGCTTCCTCGTTATGGCACGATTCGTGCACTCTTCAGCACGCAACGAAACGGGCTTTGCGCATCTTAGAGCTCGGTCGAGTTTTGTCATTAAATTTGCATGATACTGACTCATAGCGTGTAAGAATCAATCTCTATGTCGAAATATATGAAAAAGAGAGAGAACTTCTTTTTGCTATTAAACTTATACCATTGGTTTTTGAGCAGCATCGCTTCAGCTGCTGTGAACATTTTTATGCTGTACATATTTGTGCGAATGTGTGAGAAAAAATGGTTTTCTTCACATTTCATGCACGTTTGTCTCAAATACTGTCACATTCTTCAATTATTCTCTGCTGAACTCGTGTCCTCACTATCTCGCTTTCCAATTTTGTCATAAAAAAAAAAAAAAAAAAAAAAAAAAAATTATAAATTCTGTAGTAAAATTTTAAAGTTTCTTGAAAAAACGTATGTACACTTTAATATACTTTTTATATTATTTATATTTCTATATTTCTATATTTCTGTTATACAATTACCTAATTGTGTAAAGATTCGAATGCGATTATGTGTGCAAAAGAAATTTTTCCTAGAATACTTTTGATTGATATGACACACGAATTATAATCATACATCATGATCACACAGAATTATCGCATATGGAGAATCATAATGAATGATGATGATCTATTTTTCCAGACAACGGCTGGAATTGATGCGCGAGATGTATCACAACGAAGCCGAGCTGTCACCGACATCTCCGGACTTCAACATCGAATCTATTACAGGCGGCGACCCGTTTTACGACAGATTTCCGTGGTTCCGCATGGTTGGCAGGTAAGTATAAAATAATGCAAGAGATGCGATATTACGCGATTTTGTGATACAAAATTGTCTATTATCGAATTCCAGAGCTTTCGTGTATCTGAGCAATCTCATGTATCCAGTACCGTTAATTCACAAAGTAGCTATTGTAAATGAGAAGGGCGACGTTAAGGGTTATTTGCGAGTCGCTGTGCAAGCTGTAGTCGGTATGTAATTCGTATTTCTGTCGCGATCACAATGTTTCGTGCGACTTCATATAAAACTTTTCCGTGCATAAGATGTACATAACGAACCCTTCTTCCAGAAGAGGAAAACAGCGAATATTCAAGCGGCGTCAGACAATCAGCACGAATCTCTTTCGAGGACGACTTGTTCGGCGGTTATAAGCACAACAAGCGCAGCTCGCTTCTGGCTCAAACTCTGGAGAAAAATCGGCAGATGATACTGCACGAGGAGCGCGTGGTCGAGGGACACAACGACGTGAATCAGAAAGACATCAAGGACGAGGACGATATAGGAGATGCCGATAGCGGTCGAGGTGACAGCTCGGTCTCGAGCGACATGAAAGAGGAAGAGTTGCCGGATCACCTGCAACCTGGTGCGGAATTTACTTTCAGGGTAACGGTTCTTCAAGCTATGGGCATCTCCACCGAATATGCTGATATTTTCTGCCAGTTTAAGTAAGTGTTCCATTTTGTTTCTCGATTTGATTTTGGTTTTCTTTTTACGCGATACGTGACTTTTGTTATTATATAAATTGCTCTTTCAGTTTTCTACATCGACATGACGAAGCTTTTTCAACAGAACCGGTAAAGAATACAGGCAAAGGCAATCCACCTGGATTTTATCACGTACAAAACGCAAGTATTTCTTTGCACAAAAGTTTTATCAAGTGACCTGCTGTGATCTTATAAATTGATGTGTTACACATATTTATTGATACAGATTACAGTAACAGTTACCAAATCATTTCTGGAATACTTGAAGACGCAACCCATAGTTTTTGAAGTGTTCGGTCATTATCAACAGCATCCGCTGCACAAAGATGCGAAATTGGAATAGTGAGTGTTAAGTTGTTTAACAAGATTTATAACTTAATATGTAGACATTTCGTAAACACATATTTGACATAGCAGCGTGCGGCAACCGCCGAAAAGAATGCTTCCGCCATCCATACCGATCAGCCAACCAGTACGTTCGTCGAAATTCGGAAGCGTTCTTCCGTCGCCGAGTACGTCCCACGTTCACGCCAAGTACGACGTGCTGGTCTGGTTCGAGATTTGCGAACTGGCACCGAACGGCGAGTACGTGCCGTCAGTGGTAGATCACAGCGACGATCTGCCATGCCGCGGATTGTTCCTGCTTCATCAGGGTATACAGCGACGTATACGAATCACTATCGTACATGAGCCGGCTTCCGAGCTGAGATGGAAGGATGTGCGCGAGCTTGTGGTCGGCCGCATTCGGAACACTCCGGAACCTGAGGAAGAGGACAATGACTCGTCGGTACTTTCGTTAGGACTGTTCCCGGGTGAATACCTCGAAGTTCCCGGCGACGATCGGACCATGTTCAGATTCGAGGCGGCCTGGGACAGCTCTCTGCACAACTCGGCCTTGCTCAATCGGGTTACGTCGTACGGCGAGCAGATATTCATGACTATTTCCGCGTATCTCGAGGTACGTATATATGTAATGCGATATCGTATTTGGAGTTTATAAATGTATTTTAGAAAACTTATAATCCTTTTTATATTAATGTTTACCAGCTGGAGAATTGCGGAAGACCCGCAATTATTACAAAAGATCTAAGTATGATCATCTATGGAAGAGACGCGAGAGTCGGGCCACGCTCGTTCAAGCATCTATTCAGCGGCAGTTATCGTAACCAAGAGGCAAATCGACTCAGCGGTGTCTACGAATTAGTACTTCGCCGTTCTTCGGAAGCAGGTAGCCCAGGTTTGTTATGTCTAACCATAGTGTAGTCCCGCGCGTTATCATAATGCCTCATCAAAATAAAATTGTGTCAGATTTTACTTTAAATCCTGCATTGTTTTTTCTGAAACTTTGACACAGTTTTATATTTCTATATAAATCGTATGTAACGTGTTACAAAATGATGCGATATTAATTTTCTGTAAATTATTATTAGATTACTTACACAATTGAACTTTTCTAATTCCGAGATCGTATTGATTTATAATAATATTCCCTAGTCTCTATTCTTACCACACATTCATTAGTGTAAGAAAAATTGAATTGTGTGTGTGTGTGTGTGTGTGTGTGTGTGTGTGTGTGTGTGTGTGTGTGTGGTGTGTGTGTGTGTGTTTAAAAAATTTCTTTAAAATAGCTATTCTTTAATAATAGCTATTTTATACATTTATTCATTCACTTCTGACCTTTTCCTCTTTTTTCGATTCCTTTTCCGTCCCTACTTGTTTACAGGAGTTCAAAGACGTCAACGCCGCGTCTTAGACACGAGCTCGACATACGTCAGAGGCGAAGAAAATCTACACGGATGGAGACCGCGCGGAGACAGTCTGATATTTGATCATCAATGGGAGCTCGAGAAATTGACGAGACTCGAAGAGGTAGAGAGAATACGGCACACGTTGCTATTGAGGGAGAAGCTTGGTATCGACAAAGTACTGTTCTGCAATAAGCCTTTGTACGATTTTACAAAAACCGAAAAGGCAAGTATATTGTCTGCTGTTAGGATTGAAAGACAATCAACGCATTTGTAATTATCTAGTTGGAAATATCTTAAATTTTTGCATATAGTTTCTCAAATTCAGTGATACTTTGATACAGGATGTGTGTAACATGGTGGCAAAAGCCACGAACGAGCCACATGCTAGTCCGGTGAAGCTGAAACGCTCGACCAGCAAAGACGTTTACGAACCCTGGGAAATGACCGAAAGAGAGCGTGAACTGGCGACCAAGTACATTAAGCTCATTCAAGGACGAATACCGAGTAAAGAGCCAATATTGCTTTCCGACGTCTCGCCCGGTGAAGACACCATAACCGATTTGTCCGCGTCTATGATGTCCTCGGTTATATCGTCCTCATCTCAAGAGTCAGTATATGCGAGAGCTAACCATTTCTTAGAGCAGGTAACCCTCCCTGCATGCCTGTGACTGCTCCTGCTAGTAGCGGTTGTCAATGCTTTGCTTCGTCGCGATTTTATTACGTTTCTCTTTAGACCAAAATATCCGACAGTTATAAATGATAATATTCGAAGACAATTGATTTGTTTATTATTGAAGTGTTTTTTATATGCCAGTATAATTTTATCACACATCATAATGCATAAAAATAAGTATTCCATAGATATTGTCAAAGTGAGTTAAAATAATTTAAAATACGAAATTATTCTCTTAATACGCTGATTTCACTTACCTTTTCCTAGCTTGGCTAGACACGCCATTATCGCGCTTCTTTCAATCGATCTCAACTTCTGAGGCATCTGCTTTTGCATTTGCTTCACCATGCGATGGTCGAGATTCGTATGTCTCGACACATCAAAGACAACCGCCAGCACAATTGGCTCGTGGTCAGGGTTATGCCGGAGTGTTACTTGCAGGCTGCTGGTATAGTAGTATGGAGCAGGTCTAAGTCGTGCCTTCTTAGGTTGAGCTCGCCGGAGAGGGCTAGACTTCAAGAGCTCCAGGAGAGCATACTGGCGAGCGAGTCGGCGAATCAGAGCTGCACTGTTGTGCCACCACCGCTCGGATCGTCTTCGCCGTCGAAAGAAAACCTGGTGCTCTACGTGCCGGAAGTCGAGGAAATACGCATCAGTCCGGTGATCGCTCGGAAAGGTTATTTGAACGTTCTCGAACATAAAACCAACGGTTGGAAGAAGCGCTGGGTGGTACGTTTATCGTCATTTAATTTTTTACATATAATCATATTTCTTTTTTGTGTGTCTAAAATTTTATTTAACAATTTGCACCTTTTTGTTTATTGTTTTGTTTTTTTGTTTTACTATACTAGGCTGTTCGCCGACCGTATGTTCTTATTTTCCGAGAAGAAAAAGACCCTGTTGAAAGGGCACTTATCAATTTGGCCACAGCTCAAGTTGAGTATTCCGAAGATCAGCTAGCTATGGTGAAAGTGCCGAATACATTCAGGTAATTGTATTCGCAAGCAAAGAGGTAGAATTAGATAACATAAAGATATATTTTTGATATAAAATCTATTTTGATATATTCTAAAATATTTTATGTACGTAGTGTCGTCACTAAGCATCGAGGATATCTACTGCAAACTTTAGGCGACAAAGAGGTCTATGATTGGCTGTACGCGATCAATCCTCTTTTAGCTGGTCAAATTAGGCAAGTATACAGTCAACAATCAAGTTTAGATTTTGTTCATTATACGATTTGTTGAACGTTACTAATGATTGTCTCTGGAATATGTATAAATAAAATAATTAATGTTTTTGTTACGCCGTCGTAGGTCGAAACTTGCGCGTAAAAGTCCGGCCACGTCAAATCTGAACAACAGCACGACGGTCTCTCTGACACCGCCGTTAGAACAACAGAACAATCAGACCAAGTGAGTGGCTGACACTGTGGCCGGGGTAACGAGTGCAATAACGATGGCGTCTGAAAAAATGCTGAGTTGGTCACACTCGGCCTTACAGTCTCAACACTTGTGTAACTTTCGATTCCCGATAGTCTTTGATTGACCGAACGGAGGCGAAGTTATCATTCCAATACTAAATTACGATCGATTACATGTAATATCAATGTTTTACTTAACACACATACACACACACATACACACAGTGTTTCTCCCTTGGCGCGTTATAAAAGATAGCCCGAGGTGTGAGTTAAAGAGAGGAAAGAGGAATGGTGCTTGTCTTTTGAAAACGTTATAAATGCATTCGTTATATATTTATTACATTGAGAAAATCTTTCGGTTCAGCGTCTCTCCCGTACATTTCGAGCGCGCACTTGAAATGTGAATCACGTTGACGAGACGAAAAAATCATATGCGCAAAATGCAGAATTATTATTTTATTTCTTTTTGAATTTCCGTATGACGCGTTGATGTAATTTAGTGAATATAGCTGTTATACATGCGAAAAAGATGCATTTATGCCTAAATAAACATATTCCTAAGACGATCACTGAAAACCTTGGAAAGGCGAGGACTGCACAGTAGATACGTCTATAGAAGTGTACGGGAAAACGCGAGAAAGAGAGGAAAAAAAAAAAAAAAAAAAAAAAAAAAAAAAATACACGCAAGCAGGCAGCACTTAAACAAATTATGTAAGAGATTTATAACGATTATAAGATTCATATCGATACGAAGCTACGGAAGAACTATCGCTTCGTACTTTGCAGTACGCAAAAATAATAGATAAAATTACGCTAATCCTTACGAAAATATAGACGTCACATTGTGACGTAATATATTTCATTCGCATTGAATGCGATAAAACTCCCGATCGAATTTCAGATCCCAGTTTTGTTCCATTTCTCGTCATTGAACATCATATGTGTTATATTGAGGACATAAGTTTTTTATTTGCATTATAAGCTCTTCCCACTTTCCCCAAACATATAACACATAGAATTCCGATGAATTGTGAAAATGGATTGCACCAACAAAGCGGTATATAAATCCATTTTTTATGGATTATTATATTAAAATATTATATCTATTAAAATTAATATATTCCATGGTTATCTATGTCTGGCAACTGCAAAAGTTGATTCTTTATTATACATGAACAGTTTTCAAGTTCGCTCTTTTGAATCTTCATCGAAGTGGTTATCGATTTCGTACATTTTGAGATGTATATATCTCAAAGATATACCTACATATATACGAAATATATTCCTCTTTCTCTCTCTCTCTCAAAAAGCGAGATTTCTTTATGATCATCAACCGGAAATCTGAATAATAAACGCTTCTACAAAGAAAGAAGATGTTAAATGTTAACTCGCTTGATTCTAGTCACAGGAATTTTTATGTGCTGGCATACTCGATTCCGAGAATCTTTTTCCCTCCCCAATGACTTACGGAAAAAAAATGTAACGTCTCACTTTTAGTATAATTTCTTCTTGCCGGCTACTACATGTATAGTATCTGACAGTTTTATCAGTTTATTTTATTAAGAACACCGTAAAATGTATTTAAAAGAAATCAATAAATAAACGCGTAAGTATATAACAAGTTGAATTTAAGCTTTGTCATCTCTTATCTGCACCGGAGAGCCAAGTATGCTGAGAGAAAGAGTGAGAGGAAGAGTGTGAGAGAAAAAAAAAGTGGAAACCGCATGTTCCGAGGAAGAAATTTATGTTTTATTTATGTCGTTAGAAAGAATTAATATTTATTGTTACTAATAATTTATTAAAAAACGAAATGGAGAAAGAGAAAGAGAGATATGACGGTGTGAGTGAAACTGAGAAAAAGAAGAATTAGAGAGGAGCAAGGAAACAAACGAGAACGAGAGAAAGAGAACGCATGTGGAAAGAAGAGAATGTGTAGATGCATGAAAGAGGAAAGAAATATGTGAAATGTTCGCTTATATATATACATATATATACATATATATATATATATATATATAACAAAAATAAATTATATAAATATATAAATAATGTTACACACCTTTTAAGCATCTTATGAAAAAAAAACGTTGAGGATCATCAATCGCGAGATGTATTAAGAGAGGGCTAAACAATCTGTACTAAATATGTAAGTTTTATGTATTCGTTTGTAAGGTAATTATTAAACATTCATTACAAAATACTTTTTGTTCGAGATCGTTTGCTATTGAAGAAAAACCATATATCAATATATGCTGTACTAAACTTACAATTTATTATATAAACATTATGATTTAAATCGAATTTCGCTAGAACTCATTGTAAGTGGTAACGTATTATAAATCGGTCAATAAAAAGCTTATATGCTTAATATACAAGTTCTTTCTTACAACAATGTATGCATATTATACCCATATGCGTGTGATTACACAGAAATAAGTCGGTATGTATGTGTGTGTGTGTGTGTGTGTGTGCGTGTATATATATATATGTATATACACACACACACGCACACACATATACATATCGACTTTTATATATATATATATAAAAGTCTCGGAATAATATCTCTCTCCGTACGCGTGTTTACAATCTCAATCAAAATAAATCTTTAGTACATATATATTTGATTTCTTCTTTTTATTTACATGTTTTATATTTTTTACTTAACCAGTAAAAATCCTTGTACATTTATGATAAATTGCTGTAAATTCTCTTTAAATTTTAATCTCTGAGGACGTGCGGTATTCAGTTCTACGTTTTCGGTCAGTGCCGTAAACGCGCTTGCTAATCTTTGCGCCACGTCTTGATCAGTCTGCGTGGATAAAATTTCTTGCACGACTTGCTGGTACTTTCCCGGATAGCAACATATGAGATAGTAAAGAGATGTACTGACGTTCGTCAGTAGGTCCGAATCCATTTGGTGCGACAAAATCAAGCTTATCAGTACCTGAAAAAGACACATTTCATGTTTCAATATCTTGAAAACTCTTCAAGTATGTTCGAATATTGCTAGAAAAAACTCACATTTATAAAATGCGCCATCATTTCGTCGCGCGGTTGGTCTTTTTGATTAAAAATGTGCTGGGCTAAAGCTTGAATTATATCACAAGACATAACGGCCGCGTCATAACCGAAAGAGTAAACGCCTAATTCGACTGATGCCAAAAGTGGTTGTAACAGCTTGAGATTTAGGCTACAGACGTT
Organism: Pseudomyrmex cubaensis; assembly: GCA_014825685.1. Classification (NCBI taxonomy): domain Eukaryota; kingdom Metazoa; phylum Arthropoda; class Insecta; order Hymenoptera; family Formicidae; genus Pseudomyrmex; species Pseudomyrmex cubaensis. The sequence goes on along the minus strand of QVOA01016967.1, from coordinate 49,822 downwards.
TTGGGGACACATGTCACACGCGAATGCTATCATTTTAAAATATCTATAAAAAACAGAATATAACATTTTACAAAGATACGAATATCAATAAAACTACACTGTAAGAAAATATATTTATAATTATTGTGTAAAATATGCGGTTTTTGTCATTCATTATTTGAATGATTATGTCATGCAAATTTACAACATGTTAAAACACATTACGTTACGTTTACAGTGTAGTTTCCTACTTATATATCGCGTCGATGATCTTACTTACTTCGAGCACAGCGTCGGGAACTTCAACAAATCTGTCGTTATCATGGGCATGATGATCTCTAAACCATCCAAGAAAACAACGGCGGGTTCAATAGAAGAAAACGAATCTTCCTGGTCAAAATTGCATATATCTTTACTTAACAAATTTGTAAGTAATTGCATAAGTAGTATAATATCTTGGAAACTATCTTCTTCCGCGGTCGAGTCTGTGGTAAGCCAGTTGAACCGAGCGTAACTCTTTATCGTTTGCAAGCAGACTTCGTACACGAGGCAACTATTGACCTAAAAATAAGATGTCGTCTATTCAAATATGCCGAACACTTGCTGCAATTCTTCTTGGACGTCGAGAGACTTAAGATCGCATAGAAATATTAATAAATTACATAAAAACTTTTTTTTATTAGACTTACTCTCGATAAGAAGAATAGAATTCTTTTTGTGTATTCACACAGAAGTTCTAATATCAACTGTACCACGTCTTGATAATTACGGTAGCACTTCATAAACATCGGTAGCATCTGTAATACTGAAGAAGTAAATCGAAACACTGGTCCTTCCATAGATGAAGCTACTACGCCTTGGACCAATCCTGTGTATGACAATAAGACATTTTATTTTAAAAATAGATACGTTAACATATACATGTATAAAAAGTCACCTATAAAGGATTCCAATATATCTATAACTTGAACTTTAATTTCTTCTTGATGACAAGACGATTCAAAGTTATCATTAGCAGTCAACTGTAGACATTTGTTCTTCCAAGCTTCTAGAGTTTGTGACCAATAGTATTCTTCCGTATCTGTTCCTAAGACCACAGAACCGATCTGCACCACCACATGCATCAAGCCTCTTTTTATAACCTGCGGCAAATCGTACTGTCCTTTTATAGCTAACTGAAGAATACAGGTAAATTGTTCGGACTTCAGTAAATAAGAGGCTCTAAAATAAATAATTTGTTCAAATAATTTTTATTTTTCCAAGATATCAATATTGTCATTATATTTTGTTACTACACTTACTTTTTCGGCGTCTCGACGAGGGTTATTAGTAATTCAATGGTTTCTTTAATTAACGCCGGTTCGCTTTTGAACGCGTTGATGTTGCAAATAAGCTTGTCTAGAAGCAAATTCATAGTCCACAATGCAGTGGAACTGTCCTCTCCGAAAGCTTGCAAAAGCGTGGTGCTTATCTCGGAATAATAAACCTCATTCGGTAATAGATAACTTTGCGACCATCTACGCAAAAACCATATTATCGTGCTGCTCAACTCGGGACTAAGTATGCTCTCGAGATGCATAGATATAGCGGTTTTCTCGATGGCACACAGACGTAAAATATTTGTAATCAGTCGAATAACACGATCGACGGAGTCCGTGAAATTTATATTCGATTGAATGTTTTGCGAGGACATTAGAACCTCTAGAGTATGACTTATGTCGACATTTCCCTCCCGAGACTAAAAGAAAAACATACAAGAAAAATTTACTTTTTTTTTTTTTATAAGTTCGTACAAAACTTGTTATTTTTATTTTATAGACCTGCTCCATACTGCATTGGGTAATTTCCACGGGTATTAATGCTGTTTCACCATCTGCTTCCATGCAAAGAACATGTCCCGTTATTAAGATCAACCAATGCAAGTCCTCATATAGATCGTCCATACACGCAGGCCGAGATTCATTTTGTCCCACCACTATGTTCAATTTGTCACGTAATATATCTATTCGATTTTCGAGCAATTGCGTTAGTAAAGGTAAAGTGTGATGAGCTACTTGTCTGCCAAAAGTTCCTAAAAGTGCATTTGAGATTATACATTACGACAGATAGCTTAATATAAATTGCTTATTCAGTTTTTTACGCTTTTTAATTTCACTTACCAATTATTTGTAACTGATCTTTAAACTTAACTTTGTCATCCTCTTCCATATCTACTATTTCTTCTGTAAGAGGTTTGCTGCCGAAACTTCTCAAACCTTCCGGAGGTGATAAGTGACATCGAACATATGTATTAAATATCTGAACGGAACTTTGCTTGCAAAATTCCGACGGAAATGTATGCGTCGAAGTCAAAATACATAACCATGTATCAAATATACGGTCAACAGCTTCCAGGTACAAGCAATCGTCAGCACTCAACTGCAAGTTATTATGAAGCAATATATTCCTATTGTGTGTATAAAACACTTTATGATATTTATTTTCATAAATTTTCGTGCAAATAATAACTCATCGTAACAAAGAGGCAGGAAGATAATAATAACGCTACATACCGATTCTTCGCGTGCAGCACCTTCTATAAACATGCATGTTAATCTCGTCAGTTGTTCTAAAAATGACTTCAACAAATCTTGAGACAGAGAACTTAAGGAGCTGTGATAGAAGGTATGGATCTTCCTAATAATGTTAGTGATTCCAATTGCTTCTTGATCACTAATTTCAATACAGGCTATGAGCTTCAAAAATCTCTGTAAGTAATTTGTCAGATATTCCAGTTTTATTTGATCCGTGCTTAAAATTCTGCCATGTAAACTCGCCAACTGTCCTAGACAATTTATGGCATGGTGTGCCAACTGCGGATTGTTACGAACTTTCCAGTACAGTGTAAAAAATAAGTCCAAGACTGCTGGGTCCAATATTACATCCTGCCATTGTGGACTTAATCGCAAAGGGGGATTATTTCCAGATTCGTAGACTTCGCACAGGCTTAGTAATCTTTTTGGCAGTGCAACGGAGTTAAGGTATGTGTGTGTATATATCAATATACGTACGTATTTACAACATAAACTTCAGTTCTAACTATATTATTATAAAAAGGATATAATTTGCATAAACATATCCCCAAACAAGTATACTTTCTACAATAGTAAGTAACGGCTTTACAAGGGATAATGCTGCCTCATCAAAATCTGTTTTTTGTAATTCACTAAGTACTTCGATGCAAACTTTGAAAATTCTTTTCATGTCATTTACTTCAAACAGTCTTTTCTCTTTAAAGTGAATCTCCCATGGCAAACCTACATCGGAAGATTTGATGGTTGTTGCATATTCTTGCAATATTGCAGATATGATATTGCATCCCAGTACTCTCTGCAAATGTGATAAGATAATAAGTCGTTTTGTCTTTCGTTGCTGTTATTACTTCATTTTACTTACCTTTGGTAGAGATTCATATCTAATTAAAGATTCAATTTCATCTAATATTTGTCTTCTCTCACGTCCTAAGTCATTTACGCTAACTCTCTTTATAATTATTGCTATAACTTGGAGTATTCTTGCTTTAACATACGGCGCCAAAGTGGGTTTATTTATAACATAATGTAACAAATATTGTCTCCATAAAGAGACATCCAACTCTGATAATATGTTCCATTCTTGTATCAGAGCTGTCTTTAGTAGTCCAACTGTTTCAAATAATATATAATCTACAGTACTTGATTCTAAAATTTGTTTACATAGTTGATAAGGTGACTTTGTTTCACGAAACTTCAGAAAAACAGCTTCTGCAGACTGACGTTGCTCTTGAGAAATTAAATTTGGAGGTGCCTGAAGATAACATAAAAACATAGTGATAATACCGATATATAAACCTTGAAAAGCTAGACATGGAATGTAACTTTTTTCCTTGTATTGTTTTTATTTCGATTTTTTGAAATGATACACTGATGTTTCTTAAAAGTCTTTCATTATTAATACTGCTATTTAACAAAGTTTACATCTCTCAATATGTGTGTGCATTTTTACAAAACAAATATAAGTACATAAGTATGTTGCTTCAACAATCATCAGGTTTCGTCTCTTATTGTAAAACGCAAAATTTATATTTTTATGAAATTATAAACAATTATGTAACATGTAAATACAGTCGTGCAAACTTTGTCTTGCTTGATGAGACATAAAAATGCCACATTATCATTTTGTATCTTAATTTGTTGATAACGTTTCGCTTTGTTTTCTTTCTACATATAAGAACAAAATTTCTCGAATCGTAAAAATACAAAGTGAAATCTGCGTAGATCACAATTATCTTAACCTCATAACGATCTTATATACGTAAATAATTTTTCAATGGATTGTTCTTTGCTGACAAATATCGACTTTACGTACGTAACACGAGTTTTTTTTTTTTCAAAATCTCAGCAAGTTCTATTTCCCTATCGGTTTCAAATATGTGGTGTATTAAATTTACAACTGTGCGCGAGTTGTGACAATCAGCGTAAAAAATTACTGAAGTTCCATTAGACTCACCAACACGATCTGTGCCGCGCTTTCTAACTCCTTCAGCACCTCCTCTGTCATCGTAGACACAAAGTTTATTTGTTTGGTGACTCAATTAAATGAAAACAAACGGACAATACAAAAATGCCACATTGTTCATACGGATATCTACAAAACTGTATGAGTCTGTACATACGCGTCCCAAACGTGGATATCCAGTCAGCAGGGGCTCGTACACTCTTGTCGATAAATATCGATTCGATATGTGTCGTGTCGCGCGCAGCAATTTCTTATCACGAAATAGCTGCGCGCAACAACACGCGCCAAACCGACAATTGTCGACACGAGTGTACAGAACAAACTCCCTAAAATGTGCGACAATCGATATATTTTGTTCGAACGATCATGTTTCCAAGTTCGACTCCAATGTTCAAATTATTGGTAGGAACAGGAAATCAAGAATATTTGTTTAAATGACGATTTTTATTCCATACAATTCTTTATCTTGAAAATATACATCCAACATGTCTATCGACAATATAATGTAATGATATAATGTAATCATATTTTACGAACAGACAGAAGAATTTTCTTTCTATAACGTTTGTTCTAATTTATAAGATTTTTTTTACTATATGAGATATACTACATATACGTCTATGTGTGAATGTATACACACACACACATATATATACATATATACGCAAACACTTATTAAAAGACAAAAATTATCTTTCTTGGTAGATCTCATTGTCAGTAAAAGATATTTAACATCGCTTTTGCACGAAAAATCTCTTAATCTTCTGGAATTTATGCTCTAGAACTTTTAATTTGAACGATTAATGAATTGTCAGAAATCTGCAAGATCGCACATGCTTGATCGGGCATTAGGGAGAAAATCAGAAAACTCGTGAATAAACCTACAGAGAGGTTCTGAAATGTCTTGATAAATAAAAACGGACAAACTTGTGCTACGAACGTGAGTAACCAACAAAAAAAAACATAAAATTGAAAAGCGGCATATATGAAACTCGATGCCTTGTTACGAAAATCAGAGTAGCGTTAAACATTTTTGCTAGAAAGTACGCTACGTTGTTATTGTGGTGAAAAAATGCAGTCACATTTCGAAGGGACAAAACCGCGCTTACTTAAAGTGTTATCATCTCTATATCTTAAGATATTCGACAGACGCGTGCTACTTGATTTTATGTGCTCTGTGTTAGAAAGGAAGAAACAATTATGAATTATATTTTGTTTTATGCGAACAGCAATTTTGCGCGGTTCAATTATTTGACTGTAACAATAACATATTAGTGTGTATTTTTGCGCGTCAGCGACGTGTTAGATTCGACGTTAAACAATGAAGTCGAGAATAAACGACCAATTATATTAAAGAAAAGATATGAACTTATAAGGATTGGAAACATGTATTGTGTGTTAGTGTGTATAGGTGTGTATGCACGCATAATACACGTGCGCGTGTTTTACAGATGATCGATCATTTTAATCTTCGTCGTCTTCATCCATAGCAAAGTCACTACCAACTCCAGAATCCAGAACATAAAGAGGACTGTGAAACAAAGAATTTAATTAAATGCCGAGTTAAGAACAGATTTTCTTGAAATCTTTTCTCTTTTTCCTTAGAAAACTTACTTTATCGCTCTGCATGTGAAAAATACGATGCGCTTCTTCTTCTTGTTGTAGAAGAAATAATTGAAGGACCACAAACAGCCGTCTTCGCCAAACGGATCTGATGCAAAATCCGGGTGATAACTGCGCAAAATATTTCGAAATTATTTCGTTGTACTTATCTAATCCTGTACGTTTCCGCTTAACGCAAAACAAATTTAACTGATCTAACGTTGTACTTTCTATTCCGATGCAGTGTTTTATTTATTTTTGTATCAAGGTGTCAATAAACAATCAGATGTCTACCTATAGATATCACATTCCTGCAGCGTTATCTCGTCATCAACAGCCGCCCAGAGAGCAGTCTGCAACGAGCGGTAATGATCGCCCGCGGTGGCGCTGAGATTGTTGTCAATCGAATTCATCACACACTGTAGGCTCGGCTCTTTGCTGAACTCGTGGCTCTTGGCATTTGAAAAATCATAATCTGGATTAAAGGCTGCGTTTAACGTAGCAATCAAATAAAACAATGTCTTCCTGCTGATCGTGTCACAGAGAGGACCTTCTTCATCTCCAGAAACGCTACGACTATGACAAAAGAAGCAAAGTGTGTTAAGTGTGGAGAAGGTTGCGTATAAGAAGCATTAACATTGTGCAAACATTAGTGCTTATCATTGTAAAATCACGTGCTATCTAAAAGTCCTAACTTTTCTAAAATAAAATCCAATGATCTCTACGATGTAACAAAGATGCAAATGTTTGATGAAAAAACTGTTTAACTGTTCTCGTAATCTCAAAAGATCATAATGTCTCAGTCTTGTATCTTATTATCAGCATATTTACTTGCTTATAAAAAAAAAACACTTAGAGAATATATTTCATTTTATTATGTTACATTTATTATATTAGGCCAAGAGCCTAAGAGATGGCTCACACCTCAAGTATCCTTGTGCCGGAGATGTTCCAGATGTTTGGGGTGGTGACAATGCTTGTAGATCATGTGGTGTGACTCCCTCCTCTGAATTGAATCGCTTGTACATCTGCTTGTCGTTGCCTGCCATTTTGCAGGAATAACTCTCAATCCTGCAACAATGAAAGCGTCAAAATTTTGAGATAAACATTTTCTACTTCATTCATCTTTATTCTCATCTTACCTGCCAAGTATCTTGCTGTCTCCGGTCTTGATGGACAAAGCACTGTTTATAGCTTCGAAACGTGTATTCTCTAGCAGCTTCATCCTGATGACAGTTAACACAATCTCTCTCTTTACGAAATCTGTACGAGATCCCCTGTTCTTGACTGAAAAAACTGTTGTTTTGCTCGCACAAGCTTCCTCTCGACAAGGCTTTTCTCCAGGTCCTGGCCTTTACAGCGTTGACATTCCCGCGGCCTTGGAGCACTGGTCGCTCACTTATGCCTTTCGAGCGAGATTCTCGATCTGTTTGTCCTCAGATCGGTGACGTTGTTACTTGAAATTTCTGGTTTTACAATCTCGAGGTCTCTCGTTCAGTACGAGCGAAACATTAAGAAGCTTCTTTGACTTCGAAGACTTATTAGGTCGTTGGGCATCTCTTTTATGTGTATGAAAATTCCTTTCCTCTTTGAGTGCACGAGATTAATCGTTGACGTAATGATCTTCGCGGCTTCTTCGCTGTACTTGCACATTACAGATAGCTGGTTAAGGATTATTATGAGGGGAGAGTGTTTTCCGAGTTTTTATATGCGGAGAGCGCGAGATTAGATTCACTTGTCAGACGCGGATTGTCGTGTGCGACCGCTTGTTTTCGTGCAACGCTTGCTGACAGAGCGAGAAAAAAACACCTACACACGCAGAAGATTGGAGAGAGCGAGAAACGCGACACCACACAAAGAGGAAATGCGATGAAACTCACTCCGGGAAACAAAGGGGCGCTGGCCTCTTTTTTTCGATCTCTTTCTCTCTCTATCTCACTTCGACTGGCTCCCGAAAAGCTGTATCGTCTCTTCGGGCGAAGATTGCGCGAAAAAAACGCGTATACACCCCGTACAGAACACAGACAAGATGACACTCCGCTCCGCTCTGCTAACAACGAGGTGCTCGAGAGACAACACACTGTTTTCTCAGCGGGAGAAAAGGAGACTCGCTTCGCACAGTGCGAGAAAGAACGCAAGAGAAGGAGACGATAAACTTTAACGCCGCAGAGCGCCCGCTACTGATGAAAACAATCCATAATCACGGACATTGTTGTCACTGCTCGATGTCTCGAATCACACGCACAGATATATCACAAAGATCGGATTATTTTTACTCGCCGAAAGACCCGCGAGAACACAATTGAAACTACTTCTTCTTCGTTGAAACTTTCTTCGCACTCGACCTTACTACTCGCAAGCTTGACCAGTTTACCAACTAATTGCGACTCGATGTCAGACGCGTTACTCGCGCGCGCACACGCATACATATGCAACTGTGCACGTATGCGCACACATGTTAACGTCACGCGTGACCACACAGGCGCTGCACGACAGAAATAGAATCGCGGGAACCACACAACGCAGTTGACGTCTTTCTCGCACGCGCGTGCTTGTTTTGCGTTCGTCTCGTTCGCGCGCGATCGCTGTGGTGAGGCGCGCGAGTCGCCAACCAATCGCGTTACGTCAGCGACACGCGTGTGTGCGTGACGCGGATCATAGCGCGCGCGCGCGCGCGCGTATGTACAGTCGGGTGCATTAATAGAGTTTTGAAATAAATGTGCAATCGATTTAACAAGAAAATTCCACGACGCACGACTGATCTGTTTATAACGCGTATAAACAATTGTTGTGTTATTTAAAAATTCATAAAAATACTTATAAATTATATTCACTCAGCAGTCCTAATTTACATCTATGTACTGCTGTCGCTATACTCTTCTTGAAAACATACCAAAAGTTGAACATAATTAATGCATTCGCTGTACATATACATGACCTTATACGTGTTGTGTATGGTAAAACTAGAAGTGGTTTTTGTTTTTCATTTTCTAACTTATCTCACCATTTTAGATGGTGTCTCTTATTCGCGCGTAGAATAAAACTGCTGCATGTTACAGGTTTTGAGTGAAACGCGAGAGAAGATTTAGAAAGTGTGATAAATACAAAGACGATTATTTTGCCTTGTACATGTATTTGTTTTAACTTATAATAAAATGCTTTATTTTATATTTATTTTACCATTATTTTATTCTAAATAATACAACGCAAGTTCAAAATACCTGATTAGAAATATAGATTTATAGATTTTTCTGTTGTTAACGATTAACATTCCAAGTTTTCTTGTGTATATTATTTGTTTATATACGTGCTTACTGCCTATAATCTCTGTCGGTACATGTATACATGTTGTGTTATATCGTGTGTCTGTGGTTATGTATCAATGATGGGGAGTAGAAAAAAAAGCAACACGCAGAGCAGACTGCGAGGACTATCGCGAGGACGATTCTAACCTTAAAGCGGAATGTGACATCAAAAAGTGTAAAAATTTTGCTGCCGAAATGTCCAAACGAAGCGGCGATTATGTCGTTACGGAGCATCGCGATTTACAGGTCGAAAAAAATAATCTTTCATCGATAATTATGTCAACGTCTCGCCTTTGTTTCACATGACAAGTGAAGAGAATTTACATGTGATTGTATGTCTTTCTTTTGCTTCAGGCCAATGCCATGTCCGTGGATGCTACCGGCAATTATGTTTTGTTAGCTGGGTAAGTAGTTAGTTTACTTGTTATTTTATTTTTTGCTAGTAGTTTGTCAATTTTTGTATAAGAAGAAGATTGCTAAGTATACATACTGTCAATGTTTCTGCATAAAGTAGAAATAATTTTGTATAAAAAATATATATCTATACTTTTTTAATAGAAAATAACTAATTTATATCATTCTTTATATAGACGTAGATATTTGGCAGTAAAATACTTGGATGAGGATACAAATACAGTGAAAAAGTTCCAGCGGCAGAGCAAGTATGAAGTTGGCTGTGCTGTGTGGAATCTGAACATTCAAAATTGTCATTTATGTGCAATTTCTGTAAGAATTGTCAGAGATAAATGTTTTTTATAATAGATTCTATAAAAAATTTAATTTTCCTTTTTCTCTTATAGTATAAAAAAAATATATCTACTCAGTAAAATAAATTTTTTTATTTTAGAGTAATACACGTATTGAGATATTGAGCCTTAATGGAGCAGGAGGATACGAATTGCAAACCACACAGAGTTTAAAAGCGCACACACGTGTAATTAGTGATTTAAGCTGGCATCCTAAAGAGGCAGATATTATTGCATCCTGCAGTATTGATAGATTTATACATATCTGGGACATAAGGGATCAAAGAAAACCATGTTTGTCTCTGTCCTCAGTTGGTAAGCTCTAAAATATATTAGGAAATATTAATTTTAAGCGCAAAAGAAATATCTTTGTGCTTTTGTTACAGCGGGATCGACACAAGTACGATGGAATCCGCTGTCATCTCATATTTTGGCTACGGCACACGACGGCGACGTTAGAATATGGGATCAACGAAAAGGAAACATTCCTCTGCAATACATAACAGCCCATTTAACAAAAGTATACAACTTTGTTATATTTGTTGTAGCGATCTTTATTAGAAAGTTTCAAAGTCAAGGATGGTTTTAGATATATGGTTTAGATTGGTGTCCCTTTCAACAAAACCATTTAGCAACGGCGAGTCAAGACTGCAGTGTCAAGATATTCGACATTCTGAATCCGCGTAGCGTCGAGCACACTTTGAGAACTAATTCTCCCGTCTGGAAAGCGAGATACACGGTAAGCACACTCAAGTAACAATTTTCAATACGACGTTAAAGCTGTGTATGTCTATCTCGTGTGTATTATTTATTGATTTATTCAGCCCTTTGGGGAAGGATTAGTGACAATAGTAGTACCACCTCTGCGACGAGGAGAAAACAGTCTTTTGCTATGGAACATACCGAACTTTGGTGCACCAATATATACGTTTGTCGGTCACACGGATATAGTACTAGAATTTCAATGGAGGCATTTGAAAGGTGATACATTGTCATATACTTAACATTCTTTCTAGAAGACATAGTAAGATAGGGAGGAAAAAGGGTAGAGATAGAGCAAATAGTGAGAGATAAAATCTTTAATCGGAAGAAAGATTAGAGAAAAGATATGGAAAACATGTAGATATAAAAACGAAGATGTTTAGATATGGAAACGCAGTAGATTTGCTTATGCAGGTAGCAGCGAGATTAGATTAAGAGTAAAGTTGGTTTTAAATTAAAGTCTATTTTTTATCTTTTTTTTTGTTTTACAAATATAAGTTGAATGAAAGAGAAAATTGTAATCTTGAGAATGACATTAAATACATATTGAATCTATAACTGTAAGACAGTGCTGTAATTCGCATTTATTTGTGTAGATACTAATGACTTTGAGCTTGTCACGTGGTGCAAGGATCAGTGCTTGAGAACGTACAAAATCAATCCTTTCATAAGAAAGGTGAGAGCATATCTTTTTGTGAATTAAAAAAATTAACGATAAAAATATTTTTCACTGTTTCTAGTTGTGCAGCAACGGTATAGACGACGGTTTGTCGGTTTATAGTCAGTATTCCGAAGAGAGCAATTTAAGTGAGTGACATTATCGACTCATTATTGTCATTATTTCTGTGTGATAGAATTTTTCACATTGTTACACAAGTGACATGGTACATTTTCAGGAACATTGCAGTCCGTTCAAGATCTACAGCTTAACAGTTCTCAGAACGAGCCCGAAATAAATTATATCACGACCAAAGTGGACGAACCTGTTCCGCAATCTGAAACCACAAATCTTTTAGACAATTCCAAAAAAGTCTCGTCCCCAACTCAGCCAAAGAGTCTTCAGCAAGAATTCTCTCTGATAAATATAAACATACCAAATATAGAAGTACTATGATTTAAATTTATTTATTTTACTTACTGTATTAGATATATTCTTAACGACGAAATATCAATTGACAAAGTGGCTAATGCAACTGTGCGTTTTCCGACTTTAGGTGAACGCGATGGATGCGACGGAAAGAAGTTGCATGATAACCGCCAGTACAAAGAAATATAATGTGATACTAAAAGTAAATTTCCCCGAGAATTATCCGTACAGCGCGCAACCGACGTTTCAGTTTTGTCCCGGCACGTCAATTGACAACGCGATGATAACGAAATTGCTGAAAGTTCTCACGCAAACCGCTCAGCACCGCGTCAAGAAGAACAGATCCTGCTTGGAACCGTGTCTCCGGCAGTTGATTAACAATCTGGAAAAAGTAAGCATATCAATTCTTCATTTATTTATTCATCTAGTTAATTAATTATTCTAGATGTGCAATGTGGACGTGGACGAGACTGATCATATACCGTATTACATACAAGATAATGGTAGTTTTTTGAGCTCGCCGAGCATGTGTGCGAATTATCAGGATTCTTATATACCGTTTCCTAGAACATCCGGCGCCAAGTTTTGCTCCGTAGGTGTGTGCACTGTTTGACTCTGCGCGAGCCGTACAGCTATACTTGGTTCTATTTTTTGTCTTCCACGATAGGTGTGCTCGTTTGCTTCGGCCGTCCGTCGTACGCGAGGAGGTCATCGTTGAAACCAGGGGAGACAACACCCAGGGCGCTGTCTGCTCTGGACAACAGTATCGGCAACGGCGAATCTTTTATGCATATGTACCGAAGTTCCTACGTATCGACCAACGATGTGTCTATCAGCTCATATTACTTTCAGGATCGCGTAAGTCAGTTAAATCAATAAATATCGGATAAACAGGAATGTGTACTAGTGATAGTGGTAATTTTCAGCAGAAAGATCTTCGACGTGGATTGCACAATAGAATGCACGATCGATCGTATTTCAAAAATTATCATCCCATGGTCATGATATACGACGCTTCGTCCTTGTTCTATGTCAACAAAGAACTCGCTGAAAAGTACACGTAAGCGTAACAATTGTACATATTAAGCGGATTGTGCAACAAAAAAAAGAAAAACAATAAAACTGTTTTATTTTTACTTAGGATCAATACCACTGACATTCCTACCATGTGTCAGTATAATGCAAACGTGGCTGCTGCGCTCGAACGACCTGATTTAATTCAAACTTGGTGTTTAGCTGGCTTGATCATCTCCCAATCCTCCCAATCTAACAACGAGCAGACTTCGTGTCAGTCAAGTCTGTCTCCTGACATCGACGCTCCGTGGCCTTTACACCCTTGGGGCCAAAGTTTAATTCATTCTTTGTAAGTAAGCAGTTACTTTATGATCATTTGTTTTATAATAATTAAAACTATAAAGAGTATGTGAAAACCTCCTTTTTCAGTAATTAATAGTTTTTAATTAAAAGATTTTCTTAAAGAATTTTGCTCAAAATATTTTGTTTAGATTGTCACGTCAGTTGCCAATCGAAATTTAACATGTTAATGTTTTTGCTCAGAATACAACATTATGCTAATCAATCCGATGTGCAAATGGCTGGAATGTTAAGCTGCGCTCTCAGCAACCGTTTGGAAAACACGGATGTCGCGCAAACCAGTCGGCTAATTAGCAAGTCCGTGAATGTCAGTGTAAGTAATATAATTTCATATGAAAAAGCGAGATGCGCGGATCGCGCAGTCGTACTGTGAACGTTTCTTTTAGCACAATGTGGCACACTGTCTACAAAGTTGAGAGAAGAAATTATATGTGTAAAAAAAGCACGTTTACATGCCAACGACAGTTTCGTCTTCTACATTGAGTTTCTCAGTATTTGTTAAGGATAGAGACTTCTATGCACAGCACGTGTCTCTTTCTTCCGATGCACGAGGGAATATAGTTTTCGTGTGATTTGTGTAATGTCTAACGTCTTGAATACGATCGGTGCAGTATGTTATATAAATATCGGCGTTATGTAATATATTATTGTTATTTTAATTCTGTTCAAATAAAATATGACATACTGTGCCAGCGTATCTTTTACGTCACTCAATTATACATACATCACAGCTAACAATATAATGTTTACGTTTGTTACGTTTGTTATAGAGGCTTTCCACAGGAAAATGGTGGTTGAAGGTAAGATCTCCGAATTCTATCGAAGTGTGTTGTAGAGTATTTCAGATTTACTTAGAATTCTCTCTGTTACATAAATCAATCAGTTTGCATTACCTCTCAGCATCGGAGTGGAAGCGTCACTATCACCACCAAGCGTGCAGACTTGCTCGCTATCCCCGATTTAGTTCTGGCTAAGAGAATTTTTGCACTAATATTGCGTGAGAGATATAATTAATAAAAACAGAAAACCAAAAAAAATAAATTTAAAGCGTACATTGCTCGTAGCAAATCGCAGTTGGTGGTTAATACGTGCTGTTTGCCGTAATTAACAATGTAATTTGCTATGATTATTTCACAAGACAAACACTCATCCATTATTTTTAAGGAAAGCTCATACGTAGTGATGTTATTTATTAACAAACGAATTCATCAACCCTTCCTAAGTGCGGAGGGTTCATGTAAATGTAATTATGTATAAAGTTTTAACGCATAGTATTACGTATATTAATTACAAATGTGTAGATATATATATATATATATGTGTGTGTGTGTATGTGTATGTGTGTGTGTGTGCGCGCGTGTGTGTGTGTGTAGAAATATATATATATATATATATATATATGTATACATATGTCAATCTATTTTATACGTTCGATGTATTTTTCTTATAGCCGGGGGGTTCGCCCTATCATACGATACATCTCGCAGACACATTAGAGGGATGGAATTTCCAAAGTTTGAAGCAACATCGATCTAATTCCTGGTCGGAGTCGCATGACGATTTGAAAGTCATTCAAGACACGTTCGGGGACTCAACGAAACCTACCAAGTATGAATAGTTAAACAACGCGATTATTTAAATTACTTAAACAAAACAAAAACACTTCAAATCTGCTAAAATGCCGTTTTACACGTCTTTTCTATTTTGTGACGCGCGAAAATATTTCGAAATAATAAATGTTGCGCAGGTTGCTCGACGAAAAATACACGGCGGTGTATGACGGCTACAAGAAAGCGTACGCGGAAGCGTTGCACAGATGGGAATTATTGGATGCTCGGGCACAGGTTCTGAAGCATCTTAGTGCGTCGCCGTTCGATGTGCAGAAAAGCGCCGATTTGCAGTGTGAGTGTCGATCCTGCGGCAAGATCAGCCAAGGTCCGCAGTGCTCAAACTGCAAAGGATTGAGCTTCCAGTGTGTCGTTTGTCACGTCACGGTCAGAGGTTTGTAGCCTTTTTTTCAACCAGCACTCGATGACAGACATCAAAATCGTAATTTCGAATACAAGAAATTCGTAAATTGATTTGAAAACTAGGTGCGAGTAACTCCTGCATGTTCTGCGGTCACGGCGGACACATACAGCACTTAGCAGCGTGGTTTGCCAAAGAGACAGTATGTCCGACGGGTTGCGGCTGTCAGTGCCTGCACGAAAATTCAATGCTGTTTAAAATATAAAGAAGTAATGTATGTAGAATTGTACATAACGATCTGTGATAGTTGTCGCTATTAAAGAACAAATTTATTTATAAAATGTGTTTATTATGTGTTTACAGCGCATTGTTTTATTATTGGTTTCTTGAACATAAAGTACTAGTATCGATAATGATCGGGTTTATAGGGTCCTTCTATAGGTACGTCCAGATATTTGGCCTGTTCGTCGGTCAGTTTTGTCAATTTTACACCCAGGTGATCTAGATGCAGTGCTGCAACTTCTTCGTCCAGCTTCTTCGGCAGCATATGCACGCCAATCGGATACTGATCTGATTTTGTCCAGAGTTCAATCTGCGCGAGCACCTGATTTGTAAACGAATTGCTCATAACAAAGCTTGAGTGTCCTGTCGCACAACCCAAGTTCACCAAACGACCTTGCGCGAGAAGAATAATATGTCTAAAACAATAAATAAATACAATATGATACACAAGTCGCGAAACAATTCCTCTGAGATTTTGCAGTCTCGCACACATACACACCTGCCGTTTTCTAAACGATATCTGTCCACTTGTGGCTTTATATTTGTCTTTTCCACGGCGTTCTTTTCCAGCCACGCGACATCGATCTCGCAGTCAAAGTGTCCAATGTTGCAGACGATTGCATCATTCGGCATGCAGGTTAAGTGGCGGTCTACTATGATGTTTTTACATCCTGTAGTTGTCACATATATTTGTCCCTTTGTAGACGCTTCCTCCATTGTCGTTACCTGAAAGGTGAGGCTATTAATTAATCTTGATGAAATCCCTAACTAATTTGATTAATTTTGAGTAACGATTAAAATTAATTTTGACTTTATATTGTTTAATATGACTACATTCGAAAAATTGTAGATGTTTATACTTCGTATCCTTCCATGGCTGCTTGCAGGGCGTTAATGGGATCGATTTCCGTGATGATAACGCGACCTCCCAGGGCTCGAAGGCTCTGCGCGCATCCCTTACCGACGTCTCCGTATCCGGCGACCACACATACTTTTCCGGCGATCATGATATCGGTTGCTCTCTTGATACCGTCTATCAGCGACTCTCTGCATCCATACAAGTTGTCGAATTTGCTCTGCCGGATCAAAGTAACAAGTGAGTTAATTTCTTTTTTATTTAGTTCTAGTTAACCGTTTATAGTTCAACAATGTGATTCAATAAATCTTTATTTCTCATTTCAATTGTAGAATGTCCCTATTTCTCAGAAATAATATTATTGCATCAGAAAAGCAAGTTTTAAATGACCAATTATATATCTGTTTATCTGTTTCGTCACGTTTTTCCTTACGTAATCATTTTTATTATCTCAAGTAACGCGAACGATGACTCTGACGATTTCGTTCGAGCTGTTCTTTAACAATTTATTTTCTGTCTGGTCTATTTATATCGAGTCGGACGGTCAAGTCTGTAATTTAGAGCTTTAAGCCCAATGATATAAATGCACAAACCTTTGTCACGGAATCGTTGACATTAATCGCCGGCACCTTGAGCGTACCTTCTTTCAGCATACGGTAGAGATTGTGCACTCCGGTGGTGGTCTCTTCAGATATTCCACGACATTCTTTCAGATACTGCGGGTACTTAGTGTGCACGAGACTAGTCAAGTCGCCACCGTCGTCAAGAATCAGATTGAGCGGTTTACCGTCCTGGAAGACGAGCGTCTTCTCGATACACCAAATATATTCCTCTTCGGTCTCGCCCTTCCACGCGTACACTGGCACTCCGGTCTTTGCTATAGCTGCCGCTGCATGATCTTGCGTGCTAAATATATTGCAGGACGACCACTGCACCTACAATCCATAAGAAACAATTTTGTAGGAATTTTAGATACAAATTAATCGCATACTGAAACAAACATTTTTAAATAACTTTTAAGTACAATACTTTACATATTATAAAAAGTAGGGTTTTGTGTTGATTATACAAAGCGAAACTGCGAATAATACCATTGAGAGATTCTTTTGAAATGCAAACATGTTTTTCATATTGTAATATTTCAGTTGCAATACACATGACAATATAGCACAATGGAAACGTTATTCACAACTCTTGTGCAAAACATATTTAACAAAGAGAGCTTTCAACAGATTGTCACGCCTGATATCGGCGCGCGAGAGAGATACGTAAAATTAGACTTATCAGCTTGTTATTTACTTCAGCACCGAGTTCCACCAGAGTTTCGATTAGCACTGCGGTTTGCACAGTCATATGTAGACAGCCGGCAATCCGCGCACCTTTCAGTATTTTTGACGCCCCGTATTTCTTTCTGATTGCTATCAGTCCTGGCATCTCGTTTTCCGCCAAAGTGATCTCTTTGCGACCCCAGTCTGCCAGTGACAAGTCGGCTATTTAAAAAAATGCGTTGACATTATCAGATATAATATAACATTTCTTCGCAAGTAATTTTATTTATTTATCTAAACTAATTATATATATGCACTTATATATACATAATATGATTGTATAAATTTTCAACTACGTATAGAATGCGGTTTATTGCATAAATGCGCGAAATTATACATCAAACGACATTTTACTCTGCGACTGTTCGTAGAAATTAAATTATTTCACAACGAGTATTTCGCTTTGTTCCAAAGCATCGTAATCGTCATTCGTCTTATTCCAAACATACATTTTACTTGTTTCTTTGTACTCACCGACTTTGTACGGAAGCTTGGCCATTGTGCTGATATATACGGTTGCCTCAAACGACACGTGTAGTGCGGAAGAACACAATGAGAGAAACTCGGTTCGCGTTGTAATATATATGTGCGCGTGAATACGCCGGTACCTCGCACCATTCAGCTGATTGACAAAGAGCGATTGCACTGTATTATCGATTGTGAATAATCGATTCGATTCTCGCGAGATGATCACGTGACTGCGAATTGGCGTTACGTTCAGTTGAGTCGCGCGCGAGTTGTCTACGAAAGTGTGCAAATGTCGCGGCTCAAAGAAACTGAAAAATTATTATATTCAGATACATTGTTTGTATTTATTGTTGTTCGTAATAATTACTGTCGATGTTGATGTCAGTTTTGATTATAATATGTTGCTTTCGATCGCCTATATGATTGCACTGCAATCTTCTCGTCGGGACAAGTTTCGGAAATCAGACGGCCATGTTTGGAACGAAATAGACTGATATATTTCATCGCTTACTTGTTGCGCGTTTCTCAAAGGAAAAAGGTAACGATATTATTTGGCGACATAATATATTGTCTTAACTTTTTGCTAGAATATCGTCATGTTAAAAAAGACCAAGAACATTTATATGTATTTCTATATATTTTATAATTGCAATTATTACAACTTTATACATATATATTTAACTTAATTATAAAATACATAAGTTTTACATATTGTAGTACGCAATAATATTTAGTATAATATTTTGACATATTTCGAGATAATTGTCGATAATTTTCATGACATGTTTTTTTAATCATTGATCGGCAATTTACTCGGTACTTGACACTACGTACTGTTGCCGCAAGATGACTCTAGTTTGCCATTTAATAAATTCTACAGAGTATATTTCAAAATATTATCAGATATTTTTCAATCATCGCAATTATGTATGATGTAGTGTAATAAGTTTATATTTCTAACATTCAACTCTTATAAGAGTTGAATGTTAGAAATATAATTGCTGCGAATATATTTCTAACATATATTTCTAACATTCAACTCTTATAAGAGTTGAATGTTAGAAATAATTTATTTACACACAGAATTAACATATAATACATATGTGATACATAAACAATGTCTAACAATAAATAAAATTAGACATAGATATTTTTGAAGATCTTTTCATCAAATTTTCAATTTTGCAAATCGAAATCCTCAAAGGCGGTTTTCGTCACTTTTCTTAGGAAGTCTTTTACTTTGTTTCTTTCCTGATCCGATACATGATCTTTATTGATCCTCTTTAATTTCGGAAGCATCATCAAAATAAATAATCTATGTTGTCTTTGTTGTTTTTCTTTTACTTCTTCTTCTTCTTCTTCTTTTTCTTTATCTTTCTTCAGGAAAGGATTTTCTAAGACGATAAGAATTTCTAGTCTCGGTAAACAACTTTGTTTTCTCAGTTCCGAAATTTTTGTGAGCTTGTTATTGCGCAAAGTGACATAATTCAAACTGCGACACTTTTCGGTGAAGCCGTCCAGGCTCGTCAACTCGTTGTTTCGCAGATGTAGCGTTTTCAGATTTACGAGGACTTCGAGGTCTTCGATTCTTGTAATTCGATTCTCGGCCAGAAACAAATGCACGAGATTAGAACAGCAAATTCCTATACAGAAAATTACAAACATTTAGATTCAAAGTATTTGCACCGTAAAGCCAATTTTTTAGTCACTCTTTTCATCTTTTTCTCGCAACTTTGGTACGCGTTTTTGCGATCCTACTTCTGGTGCTGTTAAACGCGTTGCCGCGTAATTCCAAAATCTTCAAGTTAACGAGAGTCTTGGGATCCAAGTTTACGAAACGTAAGCCGTTGTAATTCAACTCCAAACGTTCAAGTTGCTTATGGCGGATGCCGGATGTGTCCGTTGCCTTGTTCTTGTTCAGGATGAGTTGCTACACGTTTCAAAAATAATCTTATTAGAAGAAACAAATACTGCGATAAATGTCTTTAGTAGTTACAATATAACAATTGCGAAAGGCAAAATTATTATTATTATTTTTTGAAATCTATTCTGAAAAATTATGTAAGATAGTCATTCGGTATAAAAGAAACCTGCAGATAAGGCATTGGCCTCAAATCTACGGTGGTCAGAAGATTTTGATTTGCTTGCAGGATCTGCAGATACGGCATTGTCTCGAGCACGTAACGCTTCGGAAGTCAATCTGTTTCCAGACACGTTCACGTAACGAACGTGTTGAAAGGATGATATCACACTGACATCCTTCAGATTCCTGTTCGAGGCGTCTAAGCTCAAGTAAGCGTGTTCATACGACTTGATGCATTTGCCCAACGTGTTCAGACACTCGCCGGCTTCGGCGAGCGTCAACGCGAACGATTCAATCCACGATTCGCTCTCGTCCAAATTGCATTCAGATTGATTCTCTTTACAGACTCGCGTGATTCGACGTATCGATATGTATATCGATTTGATTTTCAATACTAACAGTAAATTTATAAATTATCTTTGAAAACTTATATCTAGATAAAAATTAAATAGACAACGAGAGCTAAAACAAACACTGATGTATATTTGATACATGAATAGTAAATTTAATTGACAAAAATAATCAATATTGTGTGACAATTATGAGTTTATAACTTATAAGTAAATTAACTCTTCCACGGATGAATGTCAATAAAATTAAGTTATCAATTCAGTTCGTTCTATAGGAAATCATCGATTATCCTTCTCTTTTTAACGGGTTCTAACGCATCTCGATTCCTGCCATCGCACTCGCTGCGTGTCCTCCGCAACTTGTCGCTTTCGATGCATGATATCACGGAGCTTCTTTAAAAGGATAAAATTGTCTCTGACAATTTGCGCCTGCCGTTCGCGCTCCAACTGCACCCTTTTCGCGTTGAACGCGACATGAGGCCTGTATTCCGGTGGATTCATATCCACCGTCGCTCGAGCTGACTTCACCTGCGGAATTAAAAGAAAAGACCACACATAGAGAAACTGTAGCAATCACAAATTTGAAGGTTTTTGGAAGAGCGACAGAAGAAATCTCGATTGATGAAATATTGAATAGAGATGCATTAAGGATCAGTCGTTTATAATTCATGACCACTTACTCTGGAACGGTGACGCTCATACGCTTTGCGTCGCCAGGAAAACTCGTCCGCGCTTTTTCCTCGGCTCGACATCTTGTACACGCTGTGTGTTTACAATATATAGTACTAACAAGGTCCGAGTTTCTCTGGCAACGATGTTCGCGAAGTGTATTGATCTCTGTCGCTTTTCGACGCGCGAAAAACAAATTTTGTCAGACGAAAAGTGAGAAGTCACATTAATATTTTATTGTTTACTAACACATAAAAACTGATGTATTAGACTTAAAGAATTATTAAAGATTAAAATGTTATGATATTCTTACATATTTTACAAATATTGCAGAAATATTCTAGAATTATTAGAAACTTCTAAAATCGGTGAGTGTAAAATTATATGTAAAATAATAAAATAAAAGAGTTAATCTTTTGCAATAATGTAGGAAAATGTGTCTGTGTCAAATCATATTTTCTTCGCTGTCTTGTATTCAGGCAATGTTCCACACAGTTTTAACAGCGTGTCATACGCACGCACGTGCGCGCGTGTATATTTCCTCCCTTTGCGTGTCCCAGGAGGGACCCAGGAGGCTACGATTGGCGAAGCAGCTGGACCAATAAAGCAACAGAAGGCGGAGATTCGCTCTTCCTGATCGAGACGCGCGTGTAAAATTTCCTTTTACCATGCTTGAATATATTCATGTCTAATATTTACGACGCGTGAAAAAAAAACGACCTGCATAACTTACGCATTGATGCTTCAAAAACTTTTAGATATTTTCATATCTAAAAGAATAAAGAAAAATGAGAGTTTAAGGAACATTGTAAAGTTCAAAGAGATACGGCAGTACTTGAAATAAATAATGCCGAGAGAAACAAGACTACGGTCTTACAACCATGTCTTGTGACTTATACAAAAGAAGACAAACTAGAGAAAGTTGTAACGTATTAGGAAAACCTTTTTTTTTTTGTGTATTCTACCGTGCAGAATTGGCATTCCGTATTTTTGCAATCGTAGACTTTGTTTTTTTACCGTTGTTTTACAAAATCGCATTGTATTTTTCTGACATTGACACATGGGCCGCAATATTGTCAGTGTGGACGCACTGGATAGGAAAGGAGGAAAACGGATAACCGAAGGACAGATATCTTCATATACAGCCGATAAAGCATCGCGCGCTTACCGAAGAGGGTCGTTGATCTTAATCGCGCGCGCGGATCCTCGACAATGATCCTCTCAAATGGATGAGCCCCGCCACTCGAGAGAGAGACACGATGAAGATCTCGTCCCTCGAGGGGATACACGCGGGTTGTTACACTCCTAAGCAGGCAGCCGGCGCACCCGAAATGGATATCCTATCCCCCTTCTGCAGGATATACGTACTTCCCGTGTATATCTCTTTATGAGGGATACACCGTATAGCCAGCCAATCCCTAATACTCGACGATCCCGCTATACGATATATTGCTTTATTGCGCCCTTCTGCACCTCTCTGCAGAAAAGTGTTTTATGACTGCCTTTTTTCCGAGTAACGGCAACACATTTTATATCTGAAGCTCCCTTGAAGTGAAAGGATAGACTCAGGTTTTCCTCCGGAAGGACGTCGAAACGTCGATTTTTTGCAAAAAGTTCTGCAGAATATTTTATTTTATTTTATTATTATACATATATAAAGGGATTTTATTATTAACTTCAGGAGTTAATCCATCGTGTTACTCGACTTTATCTCTTGAACAAAGTAAGACGCCTTGAAACGCCGTGATAATAAATAGACAAGTCACTTTTATGTTTGCATTTATAAAATTATTCAAATCAAATTGTCAAGCGCGCTTTCACCCTCGATGCGTCGACACGCTCGAAATCCGAACACTTCGCTCCGGGATGAATCCGAGAATTGCCGGATCGGCTGACCGGTCGCCGAGATAGTCACTGATTTTCACTGGCGAAAAAGCGGGGAAATAAGAGGCGGATCCAAGGGAGGCGTGTCAGAATCATCCGGGCAGAGAAGTGGGGTTCAAACACGCGGGGAGACCCTCTCATTTTACGGCGCATCAGTCGACATTCAGGCGCCACGCTGTGTGTATCGTTCATTGTAGAGAGAGTGGTGGTCGCGCACATCTCGTGTAAGGAGGATCCAGGTGGATTCTGTTCTTGAAGTTGGTTTTTTCGAGCATTGTTTCTTAACATCAGTGAGAGAGAGAGAGAGAGAAAGAGAGAGTGACCTGACAAATTGTGACACACTCCACTCTCCAAAACGTGTTTTTTTGGAAATTTTTTGAAATAAAAAAGTCTGATTGATCTATCGGCACCGAAGATGATGCACGCAATGAGCGAGCATGGCACTGTTGGCGTAATACCGTTTGATGGAATGGGTCTGTATGAACAACCGCGACCAACTCGCTTAGTCTTCAAGATGCCACGAGTCGTGCCGGATCAGAAGTCCAAGTTCGAGAGCGACGAGCTCTTTAGGAGATTGAGTCGCGAGAGCGAAGTGAGTTTTACAAGAGAAATAATCATCTCGATAAAAAAAAAAAACATAATAGAATAGAATATTTCACATGGTACACGTGATTAATTTTATATTAGAAGAAATACTGATAAAATGACACGGTATGAGTTTTAAAATAATGAGAATGAACATAAAAGTGATCGGTAAAGTAACGGACTACGAAGTAGAAGTTAAAACTCCAATCAGAACTATTCAGAAGTCTCGAAAAATTTTTCTTCCCAGAACGTACAAAATTGTAACAGCTTCAAAAATTGATTTACTCCTTTTATAAATTATAAAAAAACTCGTAGTCCCTTCGAGATGAGACGGAAATTCCAATCAAAACTACTCGGAACAACAGAGTAAAAAAGTTTGTGTAGTCGAGCAAAAATATCAACAATAATATCCGCAATAAGATAGCAATAAGAAGTTTTTCGAAGAAAATTATAATTCTTTAAGAGTAGAACTGTGTAGTGTAACTGTTATACATATTCTTCGAACGTTTTCCTCGATATTCGGAATATTACTGATGTATACATGTTCGATCTGATAAAGTGTCATTCGACATACGCTTTATTATACTGCAAAGATAATTGTAGATTTTTTTGTCATTTGAAGAATAACTAGACACGATAGAAAAATCGACGCAACTAGATAGAGCAATGTTCTTTCTAATTTTTTGCACAAATATTTATTTATCGGTCTTGTATTTACATGTTTATACAAAATAATACATAGGAGTACGTTAATTACAAATGAACATTAAGCATTGTCTTATATTGTACAATCAACATCGAATTATTTTATACCACACTCAATTTCATAACTAAATACTATAAGAAATGCCTTTGGACTTATGTGGCGTAATGAGAAATCTCGAAGCACATGACGCTAAAAGCCGTTCTCTTGATCTGATATACGGAGGAATATCATGCCGTAGGAATGTTGTCCTTTCTTCGAATTTGTCTAGCCTCCGGAGATCACACAGGAAGAGTCAATTAATATTCTACATCGTTTCCTAATAACGTTATTTCTGTGAATTTTTATCGCAGTCTGAAAAAAAGAAATGTAGGATGAACTATTCTCTAAACTATTTTCTTGCATATTATTTTCAGATATCAAAATGTTAAACATAAGAATTTTTTTTAAATGATGTATTGTCACTTGTGTGAATTTTTATTTGTGTTATTGCTATAATATCGCTAACGAAAGTACTTTACCTTTTTTTTGCAGGTGAGATACACAGGCTACAGAGACCGGCCAATCGAAGAGCGACAAGTACGATTTCAAAATGGCTGTCGCGAGGGTCGTACAGAAATTGCGTTCGCGGCAACGGGTACCAATCTTCAGCTTGTTTTTGGCACCGCGTCTGGAAATTATGCTGTCGACCCGTTGGACTGTGATTTCGAGAAAGAACACGGCAAAGTAAGTCGCTCTTTGTCTAAAAACAACTATCGCGATTTTATATAAATTTAAGCTTTAATCGTTACTATATAAAAAGAAATAAAATAATTTATATCTTGAACAAACACGAAGAAATTGAGAGTTTAAATTAGAAATTCGAGATTTCGTGATTCTGTAGTGACTTCGAGGATCGGTATTATTTTTTTTTCTTTTAATGTGCGATAATTGACAAAAACATATCGCCAAAATTACGTGAAGTTAAAAAGCAAACGAGGATTTCCGTTTTTTAACACGAGAGTAGCTTTGATCGTCGTTTCGGGTTGATTTCCGAATGGTGTTTTTTGGTTTTCGTAGAAAGCCAAATCGCGCGGTCGTAATTGGATTGTACGAGCCGGCAAATTAGGGACCCGTCGGACATGGATCCGGTTTTAACAAAGATATACCCACGCTTCTCCGCGAGGGTGTCCGCAATTTAGTGCCCGACCGGCACTTCTCTCTCGCCGACAATGGCGCCGATATGTCACACCCGCATCTGGTTCCCCGGAATTTTGGGTCTTTCTCCGCAGGAGTCTGTTCTAAACTGACCCAAATTTATTTTTCCGGATGTATTTCTCTTCCAACACGTTTGACGTCAGAAGGAATGGTCGATTTAGACGTAACGCGATTGATGAATTGCGTGTGAGAACCGCAAGAGATGTTTCGTCATAATGGATCTCAAATTTTTTTGTGAAAATATGCTGTTTCTTTTTAGAGTAACGATGTAACGATGATGGTTTTTCTTTAGAAAAATCTCGTTTCGATGACACTTTTCTCTTCTACGCCGGCGCCACGGCCGACGCCTCTCGACATCGCCATCGCGATCAATAGCCGCGTCGTCGCGACGCCATTTTGCAAAGTACGCACGCTCTTCTTTTCGCGAATGTTCTTCCGAATCGCTTCGTCTCGCAATTTTTCAGTCTACTTTTCACAAAAATGTTATTTTACACAAATCATATATGAAAAACATTTAAAGTATTTCATATTGCTTATTGCTTATTGTTTGTCACATCGACTCTGATAATTTGCTCCGCTCGTGGTTCTCGCAGTTTCTTTCATATACCAAGTTCTTTTTTAGCAAGACAGACGAAATAAATCGGAAACGAATCATTAAATTCCGCGCGCAAAGCGCGTGGCGCGTTGTTTACGAGACGACCCGCGGACTTCGTTTTGTTTTAATCGACAATGAGCGAGGGGATAAAGAACGGCGCGCGACCACACGTGTTCATTGTGCGCGCCGGTGTACCCCGTTGCGCGACGCAATAATTAAAGGAGCGACTCGCGATCAAGATGCAGATAAAGAGCGTGTGCAGCGCAACGATAACGAACCTTTAATCTTTTGATCGCTGTTCGCTGTAATGATTACACTGATTGCTCAAAAGGGAAGTAAAAGATTTTACTGAGGCTACGGTTAACTGAAAGTAGATCTTAGAGCTTTAAATTTGAATATTAGAATGATTCTTAGATGTCAAATTAAAAAATCATCAAGAATGGATTGCGCAGAACTAACACAAATTAAATTTCTTTATTTCTACTTTACTGCTGTCATTGTCAAAGATGACTGCAGCGAGTATCCGGCAGCCAGAACAAAGCAAAAAGACAAAATTTATAGTTCGGAAACTGGATTAGAAAGCAAGTTGCATCCCGTGCGTCGTAAAACTCAAACACACAGGACTGGACCCCGGACGAGAGACAAAAGACGAGACGCGGACCGTATGTCCCCCCGTTGTTCCTTACGGTCGGGATATCGTTGACGAATGTTTCGCGTTCGCGCGCCATTATATAAGTGGACCCGACGCAAAAAAAGGCGCCGAGCGGCGACGCCCACCGAAAAACAAAAAGCGTGAAATAGCCGGTCGTTTGTTTCGGACTCGTCGCCGTCAATTTTTCACCCTTTTCTCCCGCGGCAATCTCGGCACTGCCGTGTTTAATTTTTTTTCACCTCGGTTTTCTTTCCGCGCGATGCAAATGAGGAAAGGGTTGCGCGTCGCGCGCGTTACAGTTTAAATATCGCTGACTATTATATGCGACGGTCGTCACGCCCGTGCAGAAAGGAGCAGCGGAGGAAGGAGAAATAAATGTTTTTCCTGCTGTTCCTGCTTCCTCCGTGAGAAAACGAAACGGCGATGACTAATGACGACGTCGGTCGATATGTCGTCCACACGTCGGATTCTCGCCGTGTCGACTTTTTGCGACTTGTCGCGTTTGTCGCCACCCGGAATATACATGCACGTTCCCAATGCAATGTCAGATTCGTATATATAAGATAATGGCGCTGCGAATATAAAAGCGCTGCTTATACATGTGCTGGTTTTGATCTGAAACGTGCGGTTTTCCGAGAAATAGCGTTTTTTTTTTCTGACGTAGAAGAATTTATTTGACGCTAGATATTATCTTTTTAGTATATAAAATATGTGCTTTTACGAGGAAGAACGACGTGGAAATGGACGTGCGTTTGAATATTCTGAAGACACGGCGCGTATTTTCCCGCTGCAGTGTTTACGTCTTATACTCACCTAATATGCACTTCGCGTGTGATTTAACGCATAATAACTTCGTCGCGCTACATACCTGGAGACATATATTAATATATACATAAGTTGCGCGACAGCAAAACTTTCCGCTTCGAGATCTAATCCTGCGTGGCGCAATTTTCTACGTACATCGGTGGCTTTTCTGCTTCTATCAGTTTTTACTTTGCAAAAACACATCAAGATAATTTAATAGCAAATATAAACGATGATTTTTCTCTTTTTTGTTCTTTAATTGATTTTAATCGATTATTACAGTACGCTACTTTAATCGTATGATGACGGACGGAATAAAACGCGAAATTCTGAGGAAAAAAAAGAATCTTCAATCGGGCCCTATGAGGGCAAAGGCCACGAGCGATTCGATTATCGGGAACGTTTAAGGTCCCGTCGCTCTGCGTCACGCACCCCGTGGCTCGATTATTACTGCATAAAACTGCGTCCTGTGGAGCATTGTTGACGACGCAGCTGTAAGTTGCGACGTCAAAGAATGTAACGAGATGTAACGTCGATTTCACTTCCGTGCGATTTAATTGGGTTACAAATATGGAAGTCTCATAAAAAGTTATGACAAATGCAAACTTTTCATTTATTTGAAAATTGAGAAAAATTACATTAATAATGTGTATTATATATTTGAAATATTGTAAATATCATACTCGTATATTATAAAAACTCTCATTACAAAAACTTGAGAATAATATACAAAATAATCTACTGTTTTCTAAATTGTTCTGTTGCTTATATGTCGCCAGTTCTCTTAAATCAAGATCTCGGCTTCTCGCTCCGGTTTTTCCCGAGCGTTCTTGACCTCGTAATAATATCTGGGCTTTGCGACGGGACCGGAAGTCGGGTCGCTTCTAAGAAATAAAATAACACCGTGTCGTCGGCACACAGAACTCGGTAATCGTGTAGCTTTTCGAGAGCCGCCTATTAAGAGTTTCCTCGGAAAACACCGCCTGACAATCTTTCCGAATTAGTATAGTCATATATGTGTAATTCATTTCTACTAAATAAAAAAGTAGCTTGACATAAATTTAAACTTTCCAACTCTTTAACATTACATTACTTTTATTTCTTATATTAAACTAGCAACGACAACAAAATTAATTTTTAATTTTTTTACTTTATGAAACGCTTTTAGATTAAAAATTTTCTGTAGTCTTGATATATTATAGATATTGTAAAATAGTTAACCGTTCATTATTGTCTAATATGCTATAAAGCTTGCAACAAGTCGAAGTAAGTACTACGCGAGATAATAACGTGCTGTTGCACGTCGTCGCGATTTTACGGCAAGAATTGTGCAAGAATATCGACGCGAAAGTTTCTTGTGCCCGTAATTGATTTCTTACGAGAAACGCGCAGGTAGAGCGTCCTTTTTCAATCTCATCTTGAGATAGACCGCAGAGCCTCTCTCGTACCTTCCAATCTGCGTAATCGTTCTCCGGAAATAAGAAGCGTTGTCGGACACGAGAGAGCGAGGCACGTGATTGAAAATGCGAGTCGTAGCTCGTAATGGTCCTCTTCTGCAACAATCCACGTCGACAGACTCCGAAAAAGGAAAATTAAGAAGTCACCGAACCGAGACGCGATAACATAGTTTCGAGAGAAAAAATCGGCACGCCTCGTTGTTCTTTCTCGCGCGTGTGTTTCGACGAAGGCAAATAATGCGCATGTTGAATCATCAACTTTAATCACAATAATAAAATCTAATGCTGTTTAAACTATACTTATAAAGATACAAGATACAGTTTTTATCACTAAATAAATACTGTTCTATTTCTATATAATTAAAATCTTATATAAAATATAAAAACCTTTGTCACAAGTAATCCTACCAAGTTTAGCATGAGAATGTACAACATGAATGCACTTTTATCTCAAGATATATACATCCAGAATCTCTCTAATTGTGCAATTCCATCAGGCTGGAAAGTTGTCCGTTGACCCTCTATCCACAAACATCTGAACCGTATCCTGATCATCCATCGAATCCATTAAGTCCAATCGAGCGATAAACTTACGTTACGCGTTCCGTCGTGTCGTTTTTTTTTGCAGGTGCACTTGCGCTCGCACTTGATCATGAACGGTGTTTGCGTGAGGTGGCGAGGTTGGATTGACTTGGAGCGTCTGGACGGCGTCGGTTGCTTAGAATACGACGAAGAGAATGCCATCGAGGAAGACAGGTTGCTGCGGGAACAACTGGAACGTTACAATCAAAGACTGCGCGAGTTTGAGGAGAAGCAGCGAGTTTTCCGTACTGGAGCGGCGGCCGCGGCGCAACCTCCTCATTTGAATCACCACTATCATCATGACACTCACCATGCTGCCAGTCATCACCATCATCACCATGGTCATCATAGCCGGCACGTGGGTGGCGCAGGCGCGACCGGCGCTACCGCCACAGGAATCGAGCCTCACCTGCCGCATCGCCAGGATCCCGAGATGGAAGTGCGACTGCGGGCTTACTGAGGCGCGAATCAAAATCTTGCGAACAGTCTTGAAGACTGTCAAAGATAATACGCAATGTCTCGATCTACACGACTAAAAGACCTTCTCCTGAGTCTCGAGTTGTTTGAATCAATCGTAAAGTGAGGAAGATGAGAAATACGATTTTTGCCTGTTCTGCGACGAACGAGCGTAAATATAATAGACGTATACACTGCGTGCATTAATGCCTTTCGCAGGAAAGAACGCTGTGCTTCCTCTTCTACACGCAACATTGTTGTAAAGGGGAAATCACTTTTTCTCTGGAAAACATCGATGCATCGTAATATATCAAACTAAATATATAGTCATGAACAAAAAAGCTGAGCAGGTTTCTTTTCTTACGAATATCAAATCGACTTCAGTCAATTACTGTTGGATATTCTGAGTATCGCATGTTGGATATCTAAATTTGATATCTAAATAAATCAAACACGAGTTTCATCAAAATCTCTAAAAAAAGATTCTTCCAGCCTTTTCTTTCGACCATTATATGATAATCAGGCAACTTGTTACTTTAGATTCAAAAACTGCATTTATGAAAAAAAAAAAAAAAAAAAAAAAAAAAAAACGCTCGTGAAATATGCTCACTTTGGACATATCCTGTAATTATTTTTATGAGTTCTGTCACAAATTGATAATGAGGAGGTTACTGGGATCTACTAGAACAAATATGATCGCAGAACAGGCACTTTTGCGAGCATCAGGAAACGCGGCACGATATTAATTTCATATTTGAACCATTTTTACAGAATACACGACAATCCGCACATAACGGAATGTACCATTAAGTCTTTTTAATTTATTTAACGTTGATTTATTTAATGTTGAAAATTTTAATTAACAGACTTAAACAATATTATCGATTCACGATGTTCCCGAAAGAACAATTTGTGTCTCGATCAGGTTACTGAATGGATTTCCGAGTTTCTCAGAGATCGTAAAAGTAGTTTTTGCGTCTCCATTTGTCTTCCACTGCGCACGAGAAAAACCGCCGCATCTCCTCTCGCTCGCGAGAGCGATCTTCACGACTGTTGCGTCTGATCGCAAAGAGAAGACAACAATCGCGATGATGATGATTACGTCACATACGACGGCTTGTCATTGACGAAACGAGTGAATCACGATGAATATCGTCACGTCGTGCGCGGCCGTATAAAGAAAGAGTAACGATGAGTCAGTCAGTGAATCGTTGCGTCTTTTGCTTTACGTTTTACCTTTTTTTTTTAGATTGAGTAATAATGTGATCCTCGCGAATATATCTTTTGTTACATTATTGTACATATTTGTAAAGAGTTTATAGATTAAAGATATCATTTGCGTCATCGACGTTATTCTCCGCCCTGCTTGTTTCACACACCTTGTCCTATTTAACGTCGAATTAATATTCTATACGTAGAAAACTGTAGAGAATATATCACGATATCATTGAACACATATAGTTTATATATGTTTCAATCCTATCAGTGTATTACTTAATCAATTAATTTTGTCATCGATACGAAGTATGCTTATAATAATACCAAGTGATATAAAAAGAGAATTTTAAGGCATTAATATCGTTCAATCTCTGCTCCTATATTGTTTTATTTATTTACTTGTTTATTTAAAAAAATATTACTTTGTTTATACAAATCAATGCTTGCGACCGGTCTCGAAAAGAATACGACAGACGTCTTCACGAGAACACGATGGACCGCTTTTTCCGCTTGTCATTCTATTGTATTGAGGGGCTACTGTACGTGAAACGAACACGCTTTTGTATAGTGTTTTTGGAAGTCCGACACCGAAAATTTCAAAAAAAGCAATGTTCGCGACAAAGTAAAACGTATTCTTTAACGTCTATTAATCATTCAGGCAACGTTTTATCTTCGTGAAAAGACTTCTGGTAGGTAGGTCACTTGAACGACCAAAATTGTTCGGAGTCCTGGGAAACAATATGGTAACAGTTTTCCTAAAAATGACAAAATCACTATTAATGTGACCGATTTGACAAACGTTCTGCTCTCGATCTTTGATACCTCTTTTAGTTGCGGTATTTTGGTATTCTGAAATAAGTCATCTTTGTGACAGCATTTTGAAAGGATTTAAATTTTCAAATAGTGTTCATAAACGTAATATTCTTTCGAAAAATGACTTTTGACAAATATAAAATTACTATATTCTCAATTAGAATACAATATCTTTTGCTTTAATCGATCTTAAAAAGATCGTTTATAGACTTGCTGTGCAATAAAGTGTCATAAAATGTGTTTTAATATTTTACATTTTTGTGTGTTTTAAATATTTTTTTAGAAAGAGTGTAATTACACCGGTCACTTCTGACGATTAAATTGGAATTAGAGCATGCTATTACTTCGATCTTGCACGTATATTATATACGTGCAGGTGCGAAGGAAAGATATCTCTGTTGTGGTTCTTGTGGCAGGACCAACATGCCGCGGGCGTTAAAGCATGGAAACGCAATCCAGTAGTATAGCGTTATCTGCGAATCCGTTCAAATCGGATTTGCTATCTCTCCCTCTATTGTTTATTGCTTTAAATGGAACGCGAAGCGAGATTTGTCGGGGCGAGTATCGTTTTTCCAATAAGAACACGAAGTAACCGGTTCGACCGGGAAAAACGAGACGAGCTCTCTTCCACTAGCGAAACTCGGCGCGAGTGTAACACGATCGATGACGTGCATTCGGCGCGAAGGAATTCTTATAAGAAGCCCTACGAGAAGGGAGTCCTTGGACACGTTATTCAGCGACAACTCGTTCGTTAACAGAGAGTATCGGATGATCTCTTGCCAAGGGTGTAACTTAGCGCGATTATTCGATACGAAGAGGCGACGCAAGACTGGAATTAATAACGAAATTCATATAACGCATTAAATTCAATATAATTAAAATAATAAAATTCTTAATAATTATTTTTAAAAAATGTTTTAAAAGATGATTATATACAACTTAATTAAGGAACACAAAACCACTTGTTGAAGATAATCACGATATACATTTTGTAATACACGTTGATCAATATCTCTCTGGCTGATGAAGCTTAATGTGTGAAATCGACGATATTTCCATGTTTCGTGCAGGGCTTTGCGAAGGATTTTATCGGCGCCGCTGGCTTCCTGTGGTTTACAGATAAAAGACTATCGTATACCTCGTTACGGCTTATCAACGACCGATTATTCTTCATTAAGTTGTTAAAGTAAGGGTACAGGAACCACGGCTTGACAGATAAGAGCCGGTTGATAAATTCCACCGTCTTCTTGCAATTAATTTGAGCGTAAACGCTATCGCAAAGATAGGAAATAAACTTGACAAGTCGAAAAATATAAAAAATATTGTACACCAATCTATCTTAAAAAAATAACGTATTTAAAAAAAACAATATTTGACAAAATCGACAAAATCGTTTTCAAAAGCATTTGAAATGCTAATAGATACTGTTATAAAAAGGTGTAAAAAGGAGTCAAAAGTGAAAACGAGTCGAAAATTCGCGCGTCGGAGGGTGCGGATGATCGGCGCACGGCTTGTGTATCGTTTTGTATTTGCCGAAAACAGTCGTATTGTCCGCGGGGGGTTGGCGAGGGGTGAGAAATCGCCCGTCGCGACGGACCCTGCGGGCGATCGTCGCATCTGCCTTCGATTTATTTCCAATCATAATTGATGACTTTCTCTTCTTTGCCTTACTTCGGGACCTCTGCGGGGCCCGACGAGATTCCCTCAAGTGGATGTTGTTGTGATTTTGCATATAATGAAGAGCATAAAGTCACGATGAATCAAGGTGACACTGATCGTGCGATGATTGAATGTCAATACAGAAAAATCATAAAATCGTGACAGATAATCATTTCAGAAATTATGGCTAATTTTACGCGCGACAAAGTTTTTTAAATTAATAATAAGTTATTAAAGTAATTTTCGAGTTATAAAAAATGGATAATTTACACTTCTGATGCATTTAAATGTATTTTAAAAAACTTCGATAAAAAATAGCTCGTTTATATTTTCTTACTTTTTACAATATAACGCATCGACGATTGATCGCTGTTATGTTTGCGCGACACAAGAGGTTCTAATTTCTCGCGCTTTTCACGAGAAAACACACGTCGCTCGATAAATTACGCTTCCAGACGTGAAGAAAGGCACTTCTGCACTCCTCTCTCCATTCTTCCGAACGTTCTCGCGTCGTTTTCCATCGTGCAACGCCTATAAACGTCGTTTCGTGTTTTGACATAACAAGTCGAGAATGGAGGCTCACATCTGCTTGTCTGACTCTGTTTTCTCTCCACTCCACGACTTCGATCTCATTGTCGGATTCTGAAGGATCGCCTTTAGAGAAGAGCTCACAAGCGGAGGGGGGATTTCAAGTGGAATTTGATCTCTTTGCCAGTGAGCGCGGCGTAAAAAGAATGAAAGAGAGAGAGAGATCACGGGAGTGCACAACCTTCACGTGGAGAGGAATATGTCTGAGGATCCATAATCCTCTAATGATACAGCACAGGTGGCAGATTACACGACTGTAGTTCCTTCCTATTCGCATCAAAGTAAAAGACAAACAGAAAAATAAAATAATTTAAAATAAATTTATAAAGTTATTACAAAAACGCTTCAGAAGTATATTCAAAAAAAAAAAAAATTCCTTATCAATTTGACTCGTTTAATATTTTTAATTCAGCTTTCGATCAAATAAATTTGCTACTCTCGTACTTATTTTTAGTTTTTTATACTGTATTGTATTTTCATTTTTCACGATGTAAATTTTCGTTGATCGACTTTTTGTGATTCAGTGAGGTCACCAAAAATGACGAGCGAATTTTCGATAATTGAAATAGTTGCACGTGAGTGCTTTCGCACGCGTGTACAATGCGGATCTTGTACCTCACCCGTCGAGCACTGTGTACCAACAAGCTAAATACGTTTTACAGACGACCGCCTTCGCTGAAAAGCACCGTCTCTCTGGCGCGATTCACTTATACCTACGCAAACCCTATACAAACGCGGGGCCTGATGTCGAAGTCCCGACGTGTATCGTTCTAATAAGGATCTCAAAGAGATTCCCGAAAGATTCAAGTATAGCAACTTGTCTCCATGATCTACGATTTAAAGAATTAGAGAAAAACCTGATTAATTGTATTTTCAGTTTACCTAACGTCAAAATTGAAAATATATTAATGGGAACATTCCAGAAATATATTTAATTTTATTTATATATGATTAAACATTAATGCACGTATTATAAATCTCGGTTTAAAACGAGACTAACGTGAACCAACGAGTTAAAGAAGACGTCATTTAGCGACAGATTTACGCGTGTCATCGCGGAGCACGAGGGGGTATTGCTGCGAAGAAAGACGATTAATGACAGCTCGAGATTCTCAAATCTGCAATCTCACGTGCCGCGCTCTGGTAAGTGACGAGATCTTTTTTTCCACCTGGTGCGCATTGCGTCGCGTTTCTACGCTCCAGCGCGCAAACCTAGGAGCTTGAAAAAAATCTGTCGTCGCGCATTATACAGACACTGCATTATATTTAATGAACCGTCGCATTAGCTTTCATTGATCGAGTCGTTTATTTTGTGAACCACTCACATATATTTGACAGAAATTTGAAACGCGATGAGAGAATTCCTTAACTCCTTAAATTTTTGAAATCTAATGTCAATCAATTTAAATCTCGATTCTGTGAATCTGATTTTGCTTGAATAAAAAATTGCTCCATTACGTATTATTATGTATTTCATATTGTCAGAAACAAACATGGATGTTTTTATCGAGATTCACGTTCTTTCCCCACATTGGCGGTGGTCCTTGCCGAGGATCGAGAGAAGAATGTGTAATATTCCTGCGCGTTGATTGTTCAGGGCATGCAAACTATTCCATTAACCCTCGGCAATAAAATAAAAGAAAGCGTGCCCTCGGCGGAGGGGCACATCTGTGCGGCGGGTCGTGCACACATTGACGAAACGTCACACGTACACTGCCGGGGGTCGTTTTATTAATTCACTCCCCTGTCGATTTCAACGAGCACGACTACGTAACGAAACACGAAGGAGGAACACGAGGCGCAAGGGGTGGGCTCTCGGCCCGCTAGCCTGGGTGTGTTCCGACTATTTATTACCTAATTGTCGAGCATCTATTTCCATGAATTATTCCGTCAGGTGCCTTCGAGACCAGAGTATTTCTTCGCGCCAGTGTTTTTTCTTTCTAAAGCAACTCTCTTTGTTGCGTTTTTTTCTCTCATTTATTTAGTTTAATTGTGTAGTTTTATATGACACGTATATTTAGTTAAGATTGAAATTAAACATTGACAACTGGTGAGAGAGTATAAAAAAATTGACCATTCCATTCTCGTATTAACATTTCGTAAATCGCAATGCGAAACTTGCGTAGTATCTTCGGTAACACATGCAAAACTCATTTATTAGATCGCATACCGCGTATCCCTTTAACTTCTTGTCTCTCTCTCTCTCTCTCTCTCTTTTTGTTGTTACGATGCGCGTTACAGGGTGTTAATAGTTTTCCTGGCCAGTTTCTATCGCGCGCGCAAGAGGGTGCACGTGCGCCCTTTATCGTGATTTATGGTTTTTTTCCCGCACGTTTTGTTTTGCATTTAACGGAGGCGGGATCGCGGATTTAAATACGCGCGCGCGCGATCAGAAATTGTTCGGCTTGTAACACATGACAATGACGTAAAAAAAAAAAAAAAAAGAAAAAGAATAAAGCGTCGAGTAGGTGCGAAATGAAGAGCGGAGAGTAGATCAGGTTATCTTTTGAAACGGAATCAAGTTCTATTAAGAGTTTTGATTATTTCAAATGCCTTTATTTTTGTAACGTCAGTATATTATTAATTTTAGTTATTAAATACTTGCTAAAAATTTTATCGTCATGGGAAGTCAGTGAATTTGATGTTTCCCAGGCACCAGGCTAGGTAAGACAAACGACGATCCTTGTTTTTTTACAGTTTGTCTGAGTAAAAAAACTGACCCTATTAACGGAAGCGTTGCGCAGGCAGCAGGAACGCGCAACGAAACAAAATTCAATTAAAATGTTAGTAATGATATGTTTTTGTAGCAGCTCGGAAAAAGTTGCTCTATAAGCGATTATTTTTGCTCGCTTTTATTTACGATTTGTACCATTTCTGGCCGATAACAGCAGCTCTGATTATTTTTTTTTTTTTTTCTTAAATAAAACTTTGATTTGACCAAAATATTCGACCAATCTTTTCGGTTGCTCTACAAGAATCGATCACGAATTCAAGAAAAGGTCGACCGAATCAGCTGCATCGAGAGGTGGAATTATACTCAGCCACTCGGCGATACCACCACACAAGCACGCAAAGGGTTTGAGTCGAGAGAAAGAGAAAGAGAGATTGCGATTGAATCCGCGAAATAAAGCGTTCTCGTTCCCGTAAATCGGAATTGGTCACGCCTCGCGCGCGAAACAGCCAAAATTTCCTGTCAATGAACTCGAGTTCGATTCCCGTTGTCGGGGTCGTCGATTCTTCCAATCGACTGCTCAACCCTTTTAGGCACGAACCAGGTGACACGTTATTAACGGGCGTGTCGTCGCGGAAAAGATTTCTCGACCACCTCGACGGGTATTTTCCGCGCGATTGCGCGCCGAGTGCGTGACACGCAATTGCGTTATTCACCTTCTCTTATTCTCTCTCTCTTTGTCGACGTGATTGATACAAATGAGTTTGTACCTGGGAAAAGAACCGAAGTCAGAATTTCACTGAAAGTCACTGAGTATAAAAACAATGTTTATAAAAATCAACAAATTTTTGTATTATTATTTTTTATTTTTTTTTTTAATTTTTTTATCTATGTTTTTTATTTTGTCGCGCAAGGTGAAGCATACATTAGAAACAGGTTTTCCCTGAGTGAGAGAGAGAAAACGAGAAGGAATAACCGATTATTCATTCGCGCATATATTGTCAGACGTGATTAGCATGTCACGTTAATTCGCCGTATCCGACGCGGATCGCCGAGCGGACATTTATTTAAATTTTACGCTCCTTTCTTCGTGTCGCAGATGCGCGAGCAAACTGTTGTATACGAGGACGCCTTTCGCCACAACGAAGACCCGTGAAATCACGCGCGCCCTTTCGACGACATAAAAGGTTCTGCGTACACGTCATATTCTCGCTAATTGGAGGCTTCAGAGCATCGCGATTTTAATCTAATGAGATCTTATCTTGTAATTATTAATTCTATTAAAACTGTGTGATTTATATTTGAGTTAGAGTATATTTTAATTATTAGTCAAATATTCTAGATATTTCCACCGATCAAACATAAAACAATTCATATAAATATGGGTTCAGAAACGCTTGACAATTTTAATTCTGTATATCGATGTGTCGATTCTGAATGGCCGATTTTTTAATTGTAAGTCGCTGAGCTTAAAAAGATAAAGAGCTTTATTTATTTTAAGTGTAATTTTTCCAATTGAATTACGTAATCCTCGGGGGCGAGAAACGCGCTAGATATCGTGACGACTTCGATCGTACGAAGCTTAGTCGAGACGAGCTTTTGCTCTCGCATACTCAGGTGTTCGATCTCTCACAGACCCCCGTGAGCGCGCGGGATGTTTGAGTGTTTGACGTTCGCATTACAGCGAAAACCACTCGTTGTCCTTAAACGCGTATACGCATATGTACGCGTGCAGGGAGAGATATCCAAAGTCCGTGCGTTTCAGGCGCGTGACGAATGCGCATTCTCCGAAGTCCGGGCGAGTCCGTCTAACAAACCTCCGACCAAATGAAATGCAAATAGGGAAGGAATCGGAGAAAATAAGGGTTCATTGAAATTTGCTCCTAAAGTTTACACTTGAGAAAGAAAAGAATTTTATAGCAAAATATTCGCATTGGAAAATGTTGAGAATCGCATCTTATTTTGGAAAATTAATCAAACAATTATAATTCTTAAAAATAGACTGGGCATGTTTTGTAATTTACAAAATTTCGAGAAAAACTAATTAAAATCGTGAAAATGCTGAGTCTCATTTTATTTAAAAAAAAAAGTAACACTAATGATTGTATAAAGAATTTTAAAATATAAGAAGATATTTTTCGAAATTGCGTACTAATTCACCGAGGCAATCTGTGTATCATTGAATTAAGTGATATAATGGGGAGAACGAATTTGTCCCGTAAACGTAACGGCGGCGCGTAGAGAAAAAAATATAACGTCGAAATTCTCGCGCGGCCCCTCGTAGGAAAATCCACGCGCGGCTTATCCTGGCTTATTCCGGCTTATCCCAATCATTGCTGCCCCGCTCGGCTCCTTCCTGGTGCCAATTACGTCAAATCAACGTCACGGCACAATGGCACACGCCGTGCGCTCTCCGCTCGAAGAATATATCCGCGCGGTGCGCAATATATCGAGGCGCGCACGAGGCGCTGCTCTGGGACAGGGACCTTCCTAGCTATTCAGTTTTTAATTTCCCGTCCTGACCCCGAGATTAAAGGGCAGAGTGTGTGTCCCGTTAGGTCGATATCCTCGACAACTCTCGAGACTTGCAATTTCCGCAACAAAAATTGAAAAACTGTTTTTAAAAAATTGTTTTTTTATATGAAATATAAAGAAGCATATAGAAAATGTTTAGAGTTTAGAGTTTGTATTATTATTTGTAATAGTTTACAACTTCAACTTTGAAAATACTTTACAATTATGTCTTCTCCGTTGTAAGAAATACACGTTATGTCTTCGTGCAACTTATCAGACTGCAGATTGTCGGCGAAGCGCACCGGCTATTACACAAAATGTATACGCGGGCTCATTTTCGTTCTCGTCCTAATGACCGGCTGTCAATGCCTTACGACGAGCGCGC
This sequence comes from Pseudomyrmex cubaensis, assembly GCA_014825685.1. Taxonomy (NCBI): domain Eukaryota; kingdom Metazoa; phylum Arthropoda; class Insecta; order Hymenoptera; family Formicidae; genus Pseudomyrmex; species Pseudomyrmex cubaensis. The sequence goes on along the minus strand of QVOA01016967.1, from coordinate 9,664 downwards.
GCGGATGAATAGAACGCTTTGGCAATTCGTTTGTGCCATGCGGGGGTGGCGCGCAAGCTATTGTAGTTCCGACGTTTCGTTCCATTCGTTGTTCCACCCGATAGAGTCAATATTGTGCGAGTGATGGAGCATATCCCGATGTTTCTATGTTTGCGCTCGTGCACAGAGGAGAAGCAGGTCCGCGAAATTAGCGTCAATTAGTTTCGTATGGCGCGTCAGCCCTTCGCAAGGTGTGCGGACCGCGCCTTTTGGCAAACGATATCCACTCGCGTCCTTCTCGAGAATCGTAAAACAGAAGAAAAACGTTTGCTAGAAGAGAGCAAAGAGAATTCACGATCGCGTTCGGATATTATTATAGTAGTGAAAATATGGAAGTCATTTTAAAAACTAATTTAAAATCGAAATATTATATGACTAATCGTCAATAGCTCAGACCTCTTCGTATTTCTATCTTTACTTCTCTTTCTTTGAAAAAAATAAAGGTCACGGAAGTCTAAAGTCACGTGACTAGCGGGATAATTGCGCGCGATGTGGGACCGGAGAATCGTATCGCAAAACGTATGTCGTTTCGCACCGACTGAGCCCGTTCACCGATTACGATATCGTCGCGACGGATCGCCGCGCCCGGCTTGTAATCTAATCCGATCAATCGCGAGCGATCCATTACCGTAATCCACTTTGCGCGCCGTTCTTTCTGATGCAGATGTTCCTTTCGTCGTTGCTAGAATAAAGGATCGTGACTGAGCGATATGCAAATCGGATCTTGTCACCGTTTGCCTTCTATCTCTCAATATCGCGACGTCGATTAAGTCGATCAAAAAAATTAATAAACACATTATTTTTTTTAATAACTTTTTTGTTAAAACTAATTTGTTACCTTATAAGTGTAATTTATATTTTTTTAAAAGATAATCGAAAGAAGAAGAGACGAGGAAGAGTAATTTTCTTCCGTGAGCGATCTTCGCCGCTGCGTCACACGCTTTCGCGTTTATACATGTATACGCAATGGCGATCACGTTTTACGGCGTACCGTGTGCAACGACGGCGGAATAAAATCGGCGGGATGTGGTCGGAATATCGTAGCGGTTCCTCATTTTGCGGCCGGCGAAAAACCGCAGAGACAATCGCGAGAGGTACCTTTCGACGTTTGTCTCTGCACGTTTTGCGAAACACGCCTCTGGCAAAACGTTTTGCCTACCGCAGTGTCTTAAGTATGATATGAATACCGTTGTACTCGTCTTTCTTCATAAAAATTAGTCAGTAATTGCAGAGATAAATTTCTTTCTCTTTTTTTATTTTTATCTCTATTTTTTAAATGTATCGAAAGTCTAATCTCGAAAATGAGACTTTGTCGTATCTATTCGAGTATCGACGAGTCGAATAGAAAAAGTATATGCTTGAATCACTAAATTCTGGAAAGGAAAATCCATTTTGTTTACGAAGAGTGCACCTTGCTGACTTTTTGCTGCTCTCGTTGATCGACTGACTAGCCGGAAGATATAAACCCTCGTAACGCGATATGTCGGTTTACCTGAAACGTCGGGTCGGCCTGTCTGTCCATCCGTCTGTCATCGGTGAAGAGAGAGAGAGAGAATGCGTGTCGGCTTTTCGACTTTCGACTTTGATTGACGGCCGAATCGGTTCAATCGCTACCGAGGCTATCGCGCGCGTTTTTATGCGACTCGCTCGATTGGAACTCATCGCATCTGGCGAGGAGAAAGAGAGACGTATAATTATCCACGTACGTCATAATTATCCACTCGCATTATACTCACCCCCGTATAATAGCCAAGAGAGGCAATCGCGAAACAATAACGATGTAAATAAAATTTACTCGTTATGTCATTTTTGGAATACATATATATAAGTAAAACATTTAAATTTTTCTATTGGCTTTTAATTTTTTAATTAATTATTTAAATTCAATTCTTTCAAGCACCACTGTACTTTAAAATATAGTTTAAGACAATAAAGTTACATAAAAATCGTTTATAATATAATAATTATAAAATCTTATACAATCATTTTCTATTGTCTTACGAAGATTCTTCAGCTTATTTAATATATTTGTGACTAAGTTGACATTGGAATCACCAAGCGTTTCTCTCGACTCGATCTTCGATATTTGGAAGGCACGGTGTGAGGAGAAAAGACACACCCTGTGTGCCCAATAATAGAGACGTTTGCGTACGTGACGTGTAATTAAACGTAGTCGATTTTGCGCTCGATCGGTATTTGTGATCGTGATCCCCCGTGATGCTGGCAATTACCGGGAGCTTAGGGTAACCCAGAGTAACGCCAGTGCTCCGAAGGTTGACCCACCCTCTCCGGCTCTACGACGAGAAGGACACGCGTCACGTGCCTGCAAATATTCATATCCCTCTGAATGTGGAATGAAAGCTCGAAATCTAGAGAGACAAGAATGAATATGGCGCACCATTTAGCTTTCAGTTAATTACTCACATTTGTCTTTGAGAAAATGATGTTTGCAATGTAAAATAAAAAAATAAGGAAATTGTTACGAATGTTGCGATAATAACGTCGCGCAAATGATGAAAATGAAAAATAAATTAACATTAAAAGTAAAACTGTACTATGAAGGAAAATGTGGTGACATTCGTAACTGAATGAAGAACGCGAGCGAGATGAGAAATTGAGATCGCTCGCATTACAGAGACGGGCGGTTCCCGACGTGAGAGGGTATGTACGACTCAATCGAATTCGAGTCGCTTTCCGAGCAAATCCTGATATAATGCTTGCCGTTTGGGAGCACGTTTCAATTCGGAAAACGACACTGTGAGGCGGCGTCGAATCCCGACGACGGCGCCTGGGCGTTTAATCCAGAGACGCGTGTTTGCGCATGTTTTACATTGGAGTCCCGTCTTGTTTGCAGACAGTAAATTATGTCGCACAATGCCCGGGTCGAACCCTTTTCGTTCGCGGATTATACAACGGGAGAAAAAACGGAAAAGCGCCCGAAGTGCCCTGGTATGCTCTTTTGTCGGTTCCAGGGAACTCATCAGTTTGTTACTTTCGTAATAAAAAGTGGAAAACACAACCGTGTTTGGACTTTTATTAGTATTTTTATAATCATTTTTTCAAATTCTTTGAAATGCGCTAAAATAATTTTTGTAACTACTAGACATGTTTCCTAAAAAGAAAAAATTGCTTTCTTGAAAAGAAATACTCCGACACTAATCTAATTCTTTCTCACTTAATTGTAATTAAATTCGGTGCTGAAAATAATTTTGCGAGAACGAGGAAACTACAACAACGACGGCATGCATCGTATCGATCGCGACCGACATCGACGTTTTCTGCTCCCTGGTATCCATGGCGACGTCAGCAATGGCCGCCAAGAGAGCGTCGCGGCGCCTGCGTCCACGTAATTGGATTCCTCGTCGCGATAAAAGCTTTGTCCCGCGGAATTTCGCCGCACCCCCTTCCTGTACAACATCTAAGAGGGACGCCTACTTTTACGTTAAACGAGTTTAAAAGCGAGCGATCAGATAAGACCTTTGTTGTGAGTGTGTTCAAACTTTCCTGAAAATGCAAAAATAAAACACTACAATTCTCTTCTTCAATTTTAATATAAAATTTTAATGTGTTTAATCACAAAAATTTTAATTTTGTTTCTTTTGATACCCAGAGAGAGTAGCAAATCAAAGAAAGAAAGAGAGAAAAGGGAGCGGAGCGTGCTCGCGCACATTAATAAAAATTTCACTGGTCGATGCGTCCGCACAGTGAGAGAGAGTCCTCTTCCTCGCGCGAATGCGTGCGCACGCAACGAAAAGAGTCGTTGTCGTAAATACACACGCGAGTCTTCCAAACAGGTAACTCTTTCGACGCGGGGTCCCGGTAACTCTTTTCCGGGCTGTCGCTCAGCGGGGCTCTCTCTTCACGTGCCCCTTCTCCCCTTTTATTTTGATTTATTCGACGTTGACTCGCTTCGACGCGCCCTTCGCCAGCTCGCGCCCTTCTCGTGCCCTGAATCCCGGTGCACCCGTGAACGGATTGTGACTTGCAAAGGGCGCTCTCTTTTCGCTTTTTCGGCTCCGAGCGTTAGATTTTCCTCGGCTTCGTTACGTTACAATAGAGAGATGAGTAAATGGATGCGCAATTATGTTATTTTTAGATTAATGACGTTTTTCGTACAAGTATTTTGTACATGATTGGAGGAAGAAGACAATTTTATTGAGAAAACACATAAACGAACTTTGCAGCGTGGTTGTCACAGATGAAAAAGAAACGTCTAACATGTGTCTATACATTGTTAAGTGCGTGATGCAAAGATAAACATCTGAACTTGTGTCGAAACGACGTCGTAAAAGAGAGTCCAATGGCAGTTTTTTTTTTTTCGATAAAGATGGAAATTTGCGCGTTTACCCCATCGCATTTAGCAAACGGGTAACACATGTCGGTCAATAGAAGTGAGAAGCAGAGGGAGGAAGGTGAAGTGAAAGACGATAGGGTTGGATTCGCCTGGTTTTTACCCCAAAAGCGGAGTTTAGTGTCGCTCTGGGGTCGTAAATCAAGCGGCGTAAAATCAATTACCACTTATCGCCCTGTATGATCGTCGGGGAAAAAATCGTCCTGCGAACCTGTCGCTTAGCAAGTTTCTCGCGCGTCTCTCGCAATCAGCCAGATGTTTCTGAACATGCAACGTTAGTTTTCACATGTTTTCCCTACGTGTGTGTGGAAAAGCGTTTTTCACATACATATAATAAATAAATAATTTTGATATACACATCATTGCAGTGAAAAAATATTAAAAAAGTTGTTATCCGCTTCGAGAACACTGCCGTCGATCTTAGCACCGATATCTCGTGCTGTCGATATATCGTAAAAAGAAAGATGCGTTCTTCTTCAAACAACGCCGAAGGAGACTGTCTCGAGGTCGAGTGCTCGATGTTTCGATTTCATCACCGATCGGCGATTTTATCGGCTATTGAGGTGTAATGGATACCTTCTTTCTTTCCGAAGGACACACGCTCTCTCGATGCGTCTTTCACCAGAAAAGAATCCTCTCGAGAAAGGGAAAAAGTGAGGACAATCGATGCGGAACGAAGAAGCTGCATTTGTCACTGTAAAACACGAATTCTCTCGCACGTAGGTCCAAAAGAAAGGTGTTTTGAGACACAAAGACACTACTGTGTAAAATGTGTTTGAGAAATAGAGAGAACAGAACAAATAACCGTGACAAATAAGTGAATCGGTGAACACACATTACCTACAGGTGACATTGACACAGAGAATGCAATGCGAAATATGTCAAATTCAGATTTATGGAAAAAAAGAAAGTTTGAAAACAACTGTCTTGTTGCTTTTTTCTATTCAAAATCTGATTATATAAAGTATCTTTATTTTATCTCTATTTTGTCTCACAATCGCTTGAAGGATATTTTTCCAGCTATTATTAGTCAAAGTTCAACGCGATCAGTTCTGTTTGCTTTTCCCAGATATATGTGTACGCTTAATCTGCCGATTTTCCCCGCGTTTTCTCGCTTTCGTTATTGTCGTCGCAACGGGTAAATAAGACGGAAATCGTCCGGGAATCCGCTTAAGTGCCCTATTTTCGATCGCTGACGTTTTGACGGGCGGAACTTTGCGAAAGGGTGAAATTCGTGGGTCAAACTGTGTGCAAAACATCTCTTACTTTTCTAAAAACTTATTTTCCACAATCTTATAGTAACAAATCAACAGTTTTCTATATAGAAAACTAAGTTATATAAGTTGAACTTTTACATAGAATACTTCCAATCGCGCAAAAATATCATCGACACAGAGAGCTTCGATTTCACAAAACCATCCTCCTCGATTCTTCTCTTGTTGATCGAAATCTCGCACGTATAAAAAAAAAAAAAAAAAAAACTGTCTTTAAACTCGCCTCTACGAGAGGAGCGGATTAGCTTCCTCTCGATCGCTCTCGCTTTTCAACGTGTGCATGTCGGGTCCGCGTTTTGTGGAGGAGGCGAAGAAGGACGCGGGAGAAGCACCTTGGAGAGATCGGGAGCGCATTCATCCTCACCTTAATCCGCTGATTCCGCTCCCGGCGCGCATGACGACGCTGCGTATCCCCGGCTCCGATTTTCTACGATGCCATTCTCCTCCGCGCTCTTTTTCTGCGACCTCTTCTTCCTTCGCCGACGTTACAACGAGCCATTCAATTCGAATACATCGAGGAGGAGGAAGAAGGGAGATCTGGTATTCAGGGAATTTGTAACGCTATCCCTGTTTGCCGACAGGACCCGCCCCGACCGTTCGTTCGCGCTTCACACTCGCGGGACGTTTCTCGGGCACGTAAAAGGTGACCCACCCGCTGTTTCTGTGCACGTAATTGTCGATTAACTTTTTGATACAACGAGAGAATGTACAGGAATGATTTTGTACAGGAATTTAGGGGTTAAAAGAAGAAACTTCAACCTTAAATTTTTCACTCGGTACTTAAAACTCGTTAAAAAGAAAGTTTTTTTCTTTTTGAGCAACCTCAAAAACCGGAAGTAATTATATCGTTTTTCTTGCATGTAGAAAACAATTCGTTTTCCGCGACTTGCATTCGATATATTTTTTTATCCCGAGAATAAGGATATCAATTATGTGCGAATGTCGTCCACGTCAGCACTCGAGCATATCCGAGCAGGCAGCGTGACGAGAATGTATCGATATTGATACGGCGGCCGAGTGATCGATCGGCATTCGCCGTCTCTGATCCGTGTAATTCGCGCGCATAAGAGGATACCGGGCGAACGTATTGTCCGGCTGTCGACTCGTCCGATCTCTTGACGGGTATGTATTTCCCGCTTGCGCATTTCGGGAAAACAGGGAGAGCACACGAATGGAGTTTCGCCGGGGTCCTACCTGCGAAAGCCTAAAGAAGGGCACCGCTTCCGTCACGCGCTCCGGACATGAAAAACGTTTGCGCTCGATCGCGCCGAATCGCGATTTTACGCGAGTGCCTCGAAATAAACAGAAAAGAAAGTATCAAAGAGAGCAGAAAAAGAAGTTTTATTTCCGTATAAGAATAGAGAGCATCGTCGAATATTACGAGACGTCTCTTTACGCAAAAGTCATCTCTGTTTCACATAAAATCTTATAATAATTATAAAGAGCAACAAAAGGAAGCCTCAAATTAACTTTATTTTGATTTTTGAAAATTTCTCACGGTTCTTTTTTTCATGCGGTCACGAAAAAACGAAGAAGAAACGTTTCGCTCCAGAAGTTTCGTGAATTCTAAGGTGTATATCGATCTCGATTGGATGATCGAGAGCGGAATTCGCGGAGAAAAAAGGACCCGTTGACGCGAGAATAAACGGCCAAGGGAGAAAGAGATGTTAAGGTGCAGCGGCGTAGGTGCAAACGTTGTTCATCATCGAGCTGAATGCGTCAAAGTTGCGTTTCAATTCGAGAAGAAGAGGAAAGAACGAAGAAAGAACGACGAGGATCGAAACTGTGTCCGGCACAGGTAGAGCGATCTGCCTTTTTAACGGCATTGCGTGCCGTTTACACCTCCGAAAATCATCGTCGACGACAAGAGATTGCGACGTTGTCCTCCTGCGCATTGTCGAGCTCCGCTACGCTATATACACGGTTTGGCCATTGACGAAGCGACTTCCCGTCACGCCAACTGCTCTCGCGCTCTTTCTCTAGTTTTTGTTGATCCGCACTTTCGCGTGAGACTTTGTGATAGATTTTATATTTTTTGACAAAAAAAGAGAAAGAAAAAGAGAGAAAGAAAATTATGTGATAATGTGTATTTGAAAATGTAATCTACAACAAGTAACACATTTTAATTTCTTCATCAAAAAAACAATTTGATAATAAATTTATAATTATTATTATAAATACATTTTATATTATATTATTAATTTTTATAATTTTAATATAAAAAGTAATAGTACAAACAAAAACTGGAAAAGTCTAACACACTTAAAAATTTGCCATCTTCGGCAGTAATTAAATTCTCATAATTTTTACGCGTATATATATCATATTTTATTTCACCGACTGTCTTTAATTTACGACTGCGGAGCGTTGTAGTATCCTGTGTTATCCCGAGTCGTTTACAATGTAAAAGGATCGGGAGATTCCCGATGGGACGTTTTCTCCTGCGTGGAGGACTTCAAGAGCGCCCAAAGGGACCCGGGAAAGAGTGGACTCGCGTGCGAAATTTAGCACCTAGAAGACAGTTACGAGGCGCTTCGGACCTCGCGGCCGAGCGAAGAACGCTAATTTCACAGTCGTTTAAACGGCGATAACTCAGCGAGATTTACAACGCGGTGCATCTCTCTGGAGCACGTGGTAAAGGGCCTGGGTGTGGGGGGCCCACGCATTGACATCATATTCCATTAGAGCCGAGACCATGCCGCGCGAATCTCCGCCTCGATTTTACGAGCGTCTCGTCGTCAGGACAACAGAAGCACCGCGCGCCCCTTTTACATAATACTAAACGTTTCGTGTCTATTTTTGCGAGAGAATTCCATGACTCACGCGGCGTGAATTGCGATGAATTTTCTATACTATTTGCTGACATACACAAATCGCACTGAAAAAGGCCAATAAGAGAACCCAGAATAAATTATAAATAGTTTTTTGATTTTTAAGAAAAACTGTAACTTAAAATTACAATATTGAATAAGCAATAATCGTCAATAATAGACAGTTATGGAAAATTACAAAATTCTCAATAACAGAGAAATTCCTTGGCAACTCGTGAGCGCTGCTCAAGAATGCGACGATTCACGATGTCAGAAATAGAAGGAGATCCGTCTCAAAAGGGAGGTCTCCGGCTGCCTCAGATGACGAAGAATAGTCGCGCGATCGCGACCCCGATTCACACAAATTCCCGGGACACGTGGCCGATGTCGCGGAAAAGACCCGGGCTTTCTCGGGCAAGCAGGAGGAAGTCCCTTCGCGCGACGACGGTCGGGTTAACGAGCGGACTCCGACGAGCGGCGCGTCGTCCAAATAAACAGCGCGCCATACGCGCCTTCGCGGCTTTTATTATCGACTAAAACGACAATTTTATTGACGACGACGAGGAGACTGTTTTGAGCAACCCGGGCGGGCTGATCTCGGCGAGAGCGTATGCACGTTCGCGAGCGTAAAATAAAGGCGCTTTGACGAGCGTGCCGACGAATGCTCGTTGCCGCCAACAAAGGCGGGAGAGACACTCAAACAGCGGCGTCTGGATTATACTGTCGTATTTTGATCGAATGCGTCGTCTTTTGATCTGTTGGAATTAACACGCGAGCGCCGCAAAAAACAGTAGCGCGCGAAATTACTTTGAACAACATTTTTGGCTCCCTAAAGGCAAACTTTAAGTTAACGTATGCGATACATTTAATCGTATATATTAGTACATTAGTCGCTTTACAATATCAGGCGTGAACGAAAAGCGCGCATAAAGGGTGTTCGATCTCCCTCGTGTTAAAGTGCACCGCTCGTGGAACTGGACAACGTCCACTCGCAATTGCCGGGATAACGAAAATTGGCAGTACGTCCATATCTGGATGGGCGGTGGTCGGTCGCGCCCAGACTTTTCGCCCGCTTTCTTCCACCCTTCGATCGCTCTCCGATCCTCACCTGGAATTACATCAAATCCGCTTCTCGTTTTTTTCTGCTTCTTCTTCCCGGAGCGAAAGACGCAGCTGCGCGCCGCGCCGTT